>CAUYRT010008273.1:0-13920 GCA_963574885.1 Lepilemur ruficaudatus | reverse complement strand
TTCTTATGGCCCTGTATAAATCCTAACATTTTATAAATGGAACATATAAAAATTAATTTTTTTTTTGAGACAGAGTCTCTCTCTGTTGCCCAGGCTAGAGTGCCATGGCGTCAGCCTAGCTCACAGCAACCTCAAACTCCTGGGCTCAAGCTATCCTTCTGCCTCAGCCTCCTGAGTAGCTGGGACTACAGGCATGCACCACCATGCCCAGATAATTTTTTCTACATATATTTTTAGTTGTCCAGCTAATTTCTTTCTATTTTTAGTAGAGATGGGGTATCACTCTGGCTCAGGCTGGTCTCGAACTCCTGAGCTCAAACGTTCCTCCCGCCTCAGCCTCCGAGAGTGCTGGGATTACAGGCATGAGCCACTGTGCCTGGGGGAAAATTAATTGATTTCTTGATATGATAATCCTGTCCAGAATAAAGACCACCTGCACTATCCATCGAAAACAGTAAGATTTTATAAATTGAAAGAAAGCCTATTTGTTTGACTTAGAAACCTTGTCAAGGTTAGAATTATGAGTAGATAAAGAAGTGGCAATCAACATGACATACGCAGGGGAGGCACAGGGCTTTCCAAAAACACAGATGCCAGTGTCTGACATTCATTCATCTTAATGCAATTTCTTAAGACCAGGAAGTCTCTTCAGGTTTTCAGGAGAATATATTAAAATTAAAATATGTTTTAAAGAAAAGGGACTGATAGTTATTGCTGGCTTACTATGAGAAGTACTAGATGTGCCGTATGTAAGTTAATTTAGTTATTATACATTTAAACCTTTGCTTTAATTATTAGCTAGCATATGCATGAGGATTAACGGAAAAGCCTCTGATGAACTAGTTCCCAGGGAGTTTTCACAATTGGACAGAGAAAATCT
Source organism: Lepilemur ruficaudatus (assembly GCA_963574885.1). NCBI lineage: Eukaryota > Metazoa > Chordata > Mammalia > Primates > Lepilemuridae > Lepilemur > Lepilemur ruficaudatus. The sequence continues at coordinate 13,040 of CAUYRT010008273.1, read as the reverse complement.
AAGGAGAAAAATGACTCGCAAATTCTAGCACTTAGGATTCTTGTAATTCTCGCCATAGACAGAGGAGAATGATGGTGTCTTTATGGTAAATACACCACATTTATTCTCTACACTTTCAAATATATAGCATCTTTAATTAGCCTAAATGTTTCCTAGTAAATGTTTGTCTTTAATGAGGCTTAGAAATTAATGTTAATCAATATGTCAAAGCACTAGCTCAGATTATCTGGAAGTTACTCCGGTTGTACATAAAAAAGATGTTTCTCAAGTTCTTAAAACAGTATCTTCTCCTCCATTAAGTAGTTTCTCCTAAAGGATATTTACATTGTCAATTTGTTTGGCAATACTTTTGTAAAAATGCTCAGATGAACTTTCATCCTGCAAAAATATAAGACCTTTGATTCCAAATCAAAATTAATATATAGTGTACAAACTCAGATATGAGATTTTATTCTGCATTCTATATAATTTAATTCTTCACTTAGAAGATATTGTCCATTAAATCATTCAGTGTCCTGGACATAACACCCCACATGAGAAATTTATTTTAGAATTTTCGATTGGGGAAAATCTCCCCTAAAGAACTGGCATGGTTCCTCTTTTCCAATAATGAAGGTAATTTTTCTTTTTGCTTTGACTGCCAGGAACCTTAGAGCCAAATCTGAAGTACAGTCACAAAAATATTATGCTAAGCTCATGGTTATAGTATTTGCAGCTCCCATTTTTCTATCAGCTTGATTTTCCATATCAATCTCTGTTTCATCTGTGGGGAGAGAAGGAAGCATAAATTAAATGTATTTGGCAAATTAAAATATAAGAAATAATAATACAAAACATACCACCAAACTCATACAATTTCAAAATATGCATATATACAAAATATGTATATAAAATGGCCCACAACTTTTGAAATAAATAATTAATATATAAGTTTATTTGTAAAGCCATGTCAGGTGAACATAAACACCTCATTTTATCTATATGTAAGGTTGTTTAAGCAAAACCTGAGGATTTTAAAGAGAGGCTCATTTGGTCTTAATTTCACTGTTAATGCTTTTCCAAATATTTTAGACTTCAGAAAGTATCCAATCTGCTACGCTAGTAGTGTAGAAAGCCAGAATCATCATTATAAATCACTAGACCATCTGATCGTATATTAGGGGAAAAAAAGAGCTTAAATAGAAAAAATAATAATTCCATTCACTACAAAAACTGAATTGTTTACACCAAAGTGAGAAAGCTGACCAATGCCCCTTTCTGAAATAATTGGAAGAACTAGTCACAAGCTCATATTTCTTAAATTAAAAAAACCCATTGATCAGACCTAATAAGGGCTCTTCTAAAGAACAAGTAATAAATGTGGAAGCAAACTGAACGGTGTCTATATTATTGTAAGAGATTTCTATTTTGTGGCTTTCATTCTTCTGAGTTACAACAATGCAATGATAAGAGAAGTAATAATAAATTCAAACAGAGTCAGCAATTTTAATAATATCATACTTTCATGTTAGGGAAAATACACTGGTTTGCAATTTTCGCTACTAAAAGAGTGAAGACAATATAGATTGGCAGAAACAAACAAAGAGCTTACATGTAGAGTTTTGGTTTTTGTCCCTCCTTCAAACTATGCCTTCTGGAAAGAAGAGATGAGAAGAGGAATGGCAGACATAATCTGAAGAAACGGAGCCTCCCTGTCTTTCCTGTCATTTCCATTTTGCTGCAACAATCATTTAAGGACTTGGGTTTTTTCCTTGGGGCTGCAAATTTAGGAATATCGTCCTCTCCCTTATTGCTTGTCATCTTAGACAAAGTCACTACCATAGGTTCCTCCATTTATCCACTGTTACTTTAAGAATGGTGAAGACAAAGCCTCTAAGAGGTCAAGAGGACCCTGACCAGATGTTCTCCTCATCTAGCTTCATCCTCAAGTCCAGGCTGTCTTTGGGGCTTCCCTGCCTGTCCTTTACTCTGGTCATTAGGCTCTGGCCTTCCAGGTGGTAATAATGGGTCTACCACTCCCTTGCTCGGGTTTCTGCTTCAGGACTGCAGTCTGGCTCTTGGTGAGTGAGTATGCATTGGCAGCCCATACCTCTTCTCGAAAAGCACCAATAACAATAATGGCTGATATTTGTGGAGTATAAATGCTTTACAGGCACATTTATTCAACAAAATTTATTGTTTACTATGTGCCAAGCCATGCTATTTGCTAAGAACAATACCAAAAAAAATCTCCTTCAATCCATACAAAAATCTCTGTTCCCATGGAGCCTACCAGGAATCAGACATGAATCATAAAAATAAAGTAAGGAATATATGAATATAAACACATATAGATGCTCTAAAAGAAAGGAGCAGTTTTGTAAGAGAGTATATCAAAAGGTTACATCTCACTAAAGGAGTAAGGAAAGGCTTACTCAAGAAAGTGAGGCTCAAGCTGAGATATAAAAGATAAGGAGAATTAATTTGGCACAGCGGACAAACCTTGCAGACAGAGCCAACCATCTGTGCAGGGAGACTATACAACAGAGAGTCAAGGAAGTGGCAGGGGCAGGATGGCATGGACCGCCTGGAAAACTGAATAAGGTGAGCATGGCAAGAGTGCAGAAAGCTAAAGCTAGAAAAAAAGGCAAGCACAGAATGAGGCAAGGCCTGTAGGTTATGTTAACAGTTTAGGTCTTTATCCTTAGAGCAGTTAAAGCCATTGAAAGTTGTTAAGAAAAAGTGATGTAAGTATGATATATTTGGACTTTGAAATGATAACCTTCCTATGGTTAGGGCTGCAGGCTAGAGCTGCTTTGGAGGTGGAGGTTGGCAGACGGATGCAGGAAGACCAGTTAGAATGATATTGCAATAGTGCAGGCAAGAGAGGATGGTATCTGAATCTAACAGTAGCTCACTTAACAGAATTCATGTGCCAGACACATTGCATCTCATGCAATACTATCAACAATCCCATGTATTAGAGACTGTAATTGTCTTTACAGGTGTGAGAAATGAGGTTTGGATCTGTTGAGCGGCTTGTCAAGGTCACAAAGATAACAAGCAACGGGAGAGAGCTCCAAGCGCAGGCAGCCTAGCAGTAAGACACTTGCTCATATCCGGTGTTCTACACTGCTGCCCAGAAAGTAACGGCAGTGAAGTTGAAAAAAGGTACAAGATTCAAGAGCTATCTGGAAGTTGAAATCACAGATGGATTTACAATGATGGATTAGTTATAGAGAATGAGGAGGTGGTATCAGTTAGAGTGAGAAGATGTCAAGGATGACGTCCAAGGATCTGACGTAGGCAAGTGAATCCTCTCTTGCTCCTCTCCCACTGGCTGAGCATGCGCATCGTGGGTCGCCTAGCGTCTGAGACAACTTCCCCCGCCTTCCCGTTGGTCCGGTGAGGCCTGCTGCCCTCTTCCCTCTGGGATCTGAAGTAATAAAAACAATTCTGCCATTTCATGGGTGTTGTGCATCCCCCTCTGTGTCTCACCTGACTGACACCCAAATCTAACTTCTTTCCTCATCAGGGCTAAAAATTACAGCCACTCTCAAGAGAGGCCACAAGACCAAATTGGAAAGCATTGATACTGACAAAACACCTTCTCAGGTTGTTCAGATCTCTGTTCAAATTTCACCTTCTCAGAATAGGGCCTTCTATGACGGCCTTGTATAGAACAGCATCCGTTACTCGGGATCCCCTGCTTTCTTTCTTTTCTTTACTTATCACCACCTGCCATATCATGTAATTTTTATTGTTGTTCTCCCTGTTTTTCTACTGTTGCGTTCCCGGCACCTAGACTTCTGGTGCAGTATTTATTCATCAATGAATGAAGAGTCCCTGACTTTTTCACATGGAGCATGCTTATGCGTGATCTGTCCTCGGTCTGGGACTGTAACTCCAGAATGCTGCTAATGCTCCACTCCGAGACCCTGGGCTTTAGGAAGCCCATTCTTCTTGGGGTCTCTTCACCAGCATAGGCACCCTTGTCCCCCCGGAGGCATTCCTCTCAGATGAAGTCCATTACAAATGGGGTTCACATCTGGTTTCCAGAAAACACACTTTAACCCTGTGAATAGGATTTTAGCACTGAATATGCCAAGCTCTACTCTAGGCTTCCACATTTGCTCTGTCCTTTGCCTGAAAATCTCCCAGTTTTTATCTATTACCCCTATTCATTCCTCACACCTCAGATTATTATCTCCCTCACTGGGCTTTCTCTGACTCCTTAGCCTAGGTTAGGGCCCCCTGGTGCAATGTTTCTCAAAGTTTAATGTGCAGGTATCACCTGGAAGAATTGTTTAAAAAGTTTCCTGAGCCCCATCTCCAAAGATTCTGATTCAATAGATCAGGTGGAGTTCGTGAGTTTGCAGTTCTGCCAAGCTCCAGCTGAGTCCAGCAATGCTTGCCCAAGACTCATGCATTGAGGGTCACTTCCCTAGATCTTATACCCTGGCATAGTATTCATTGCACTTTACTGTAATTAAATATTTAACCACAGGTCTTTCTAGCAAGACAGTAAATCTTATAAAGTACCTGTAAAATACTGAACAACAAATAAATATATTTTTGATAATTACCCACTTTGGATTTAAGGAGTATGAGTTTAGACATGTAAAGTAATTATCCTAAGGTCATAAAATCATAAGGGTAAGGGAAGGAAGGAGGAGAAGGGGATGTGAAAAGTGAAGAAACCACTCCAGTTCTAAAACTCTGAAAAGCAATGAAAATGCAGCCATTCTAGGACTAAAAATATTATTATTGGCAGTCCCTAACTTTAACCAGTAGTTGAAAAATCTACAAACTATGGAATAGAACTGAATGTTCTATTGTGACAGAGGTTGAATTCTACCATCTCCTCCTCCCTTCCTCTCATCTTCCTTTTCTTCCCCGACCCATTATCCCCATCATACACATGTACCTGCTTCTATGTCAACACTTACTGATTGCTGACTGAGAGAATAGCTTAAAGGGCAGCTGGGAGGTTTAAATTGCCTTGCATTTTATTGGAAACTGCCTTTGTAGAGAAGCTTGTGGAGATCCCTGAGACATAAATTTGTCAGACTCAAAGGAAAAAAAAATTAAAGGAAGTAAGTTGCTTGATGAACTAATATAATACATTCCTGTTTCCATTTTCCAGAAGTTCAAATTTGAAGATGGGTGCAAAGGCAAGTTAGACACACCCTCCTTATCAAGGTCATACTACTATTCTTTGCATTTCAATGGATCAAAGCCACATAACAGATTTTTGTAAATGAAAGAAGAGATAAAAATATTTAAATGTAAGCTCAGGAAATCTATGCTGTATGGCTGTGCTGGAGAAATGCTTAACCCTCACCTCTCATATATCCATAGAGTATAGGAATTTTTACATCCAGGAGGGAAAAATCTGGAAGGAGTAGTTCTAAGCCTCTTTTTTCTGTGGCTCTTAGCTTACTTCTTCCTAGAGATGGACAAGTTTGAGAGAAGGAAGGGAGCGTATGTGGCTTTTTCCTTTCATCCTCTCAGAGTGGGCTGTCCTCACCCTGTCCATCCATGCAGTGAGCTTACCAGAACACGTCTGACCTGCAGGGGAAGTGGGGGAGTGAGGTGAATGCACAGCCTAATCAATAACAAAGCTGAGATGTTAGTCTCTAAGTGACCCCCGCTCAACTTCTCAACTGACTCTGAAACTCCAGAGGGGGGAAATGGGGAATTATTTATCACTCCCAAAAGCCCCAACGGCCCTCGTATTTCAAACTTTCACTCCTCAATTTTCCTTGCATTTGCCATTCTCAGCCTGACACATCCAACTCACCCTTCGCAGCTCACTTTTATTTCATTTCTGTTGAAATTTTCCCCGATCACCCCAAAACAGAATTAATCACCCTCCTCTGTGTATAGTCTACCTTGAATGATGGCTAATTGTGACTGGAACAATCCCCCTTGTGAGATTACGAACTCTTTGTAGCTAAGGACTATATTTCACTCCTCTTCATGTGCACTGAACTCCATGGTTCCTTTCCACCACAGTCTTCAATGCAATGTCTTTTTCCATCTGTTTATCAAATTTTTACTGGCCGTTGGCTATGTGCCAGACTGCTTGTTAGATGCTGAGACACAGGCTGAGATATATAGATAGAGCCTCTCCTATGTACCACTTTGTTGTGTAAGTACCATGATCATCGTGGGCCCACCATAAAGTTTAATGATTTGATGCAATACATAAAGAACTGCTTCCCCTCCCCTACTGTTCACTAAAATTCTGAGGGAGAAAAAATGAGAGATGAAATTCAAGATCAATATTTTTTTCCTACCACATCTTTCAGGATATATCACACTATACCTCATATGATAGTAATTCTAATACTCTTATAATATCTAGTATTTATGGAGCACTTAACTATGTGCAAAGTACTTTATATGAAATGTTACTATTCATAATCATGCTATGAGGAAACCGAAGCACAGTTTGTAAAAAGTAAACAATCACCTAAAAGCAGATTTGAGGTTAATTCTAAAATGAATATTAGACATTACTTAAGATTGTGTTATCCTCCATGTATATATCTCACAAATACAGGAAAAAGAAAACTTTTAAGCATTTTCCCTAAGAATATTGGACAGATATTTATTTTAATCATTTTAACATTGCTTTTCAAAGAAAGTCAGCGTACATTACCAGATAATCAGTCTCCTACATAAGTCAGGATTTGGTTAGGAAAAGCAGAGCCACTTCAAGCCAGCATGGTTGTGCACAACTATAGTCCCAGCTACTCAGGAGGCTGAGGCAGGAGGATTGCTTGAGCCTGGGAGTTCCAAGTCCAGCCTAGGCAATATAGTGAGACTCTGTCTTTATATAAAAATAAATTTAAAAGTTTTATTAAAATCCACTCCAGCTATTTTGTGTAGGAAGAGGTTTCATATAAGAAATTATTACAGAACCATTGGAAACTGGGAGCAGCAAATGTCAGGAAGAACTCTTCAGGAAATTCAAAAAAGTAGAGATCAAAACCAAAGGAATGCTTCTATCAATGGTCTCAACTGCCTGCAGTACCAAAGTGAGAAATTCTCAGGGGAATGTCCAAAGTCACAGCAAAGTCCCATGCCTGAAATGTGACAATGTCCACAGATCTGCCCAAGCTGCAGTGAAGAACAACGGCTGCTCTTCCTCTGCCTTCCAAACCTTGCGCTTGAGCCTCCCATTGACAGAATCTAGCTGGCACCCTGCTGGCAAGGTAAAAAGTGGTCCCCAGGCTTCATGCTGCTATAGTACAGGGAGAGTTTAGAATGTCAGGATGGCAGGTGCAGTGGCTCATGCCTGTAATCCTAGCACTCTGGAAGGCCCAGGCGGGAGGATCACTTGAGCTCAGGAGTTCAAGAATGTCAGGGATGGAACTATAATTATATCTGGTAAATTCTACTCTGTGGATATTCAGTGTCCATTCACAATCTCTGGCCCATAGTTAACCTTCCAAACAGTAATAATAGCAAAGACACGCTTCCAACTAACATAATACCACTACCTCTTACACTAACAAAGACACTCAACTGCTCTCCCAAAAAGGGAAAGACAAAAAATCCCCAAAATTACAGTATCAATTCCTGAGTCATGTTCAGTTATTTTCTAGCTCAGGCACAATCTCTCTTTAATAGATAACTTGTAATATAAACAATGAATAATAATATTAACCCCAACCAATACATATCATATGAAATAGTAGAGAAAGGGGAAGATTAAAAAAACAGTTAAAATGTAGAAGCATATACATAAGCAAGGCAAGGATAAAAAATATGAAGAGTTACCCTTGATTCTGAGATTGGTCATAAAGTATAATTGTTAAATTTCCTTCTACTACATTCCATTTTGTCTTTGCCCTTAACCTAATCTAGTGATTGTTGGAAGACAGTTCTGCATGGGTGTCTCACTTTCCTGTATCTTTTTTGAGCAGAGAAACAAACAGCATTTGATCCTCGACTGTCATTTCAAGGATAACAGCATAGCCTATAGCCTTTGAAGAAAGAAATAAGATGCCCCTCCAGAGCAAAAGGTAGATTTGTTTATCATACAGTATAGTAAAGACAATGTCTCGCTCTGGGACAAATGTCAGGCAGGCTTTCACCCCATTATGAGGACTGAAGTTTCCTAAGCTCAGACTTCTCTGAGCAATTCACTGTGTGTGTACTCACTATCTGGCCACTTTCTATTATCATGTATGCATTGGTGTTTGAGAACCAGCACAAATGCTGACACTCTGTCTAGTACTATTGTGGTGAATAATAAAGTCCTTTTAACCTGACCCAGCAGTCTCATGTTTTTTGTCAGCATCCACGAACCTGTGATAGGATAAATTGTGAGCCTGCAGTAAATATCAGCTTCTCCACAACTCTTGACAGTCAAGATTCTATACCTGGTGACCCAAACTTTTATTCTTGAAGATCCTGAGCTTTGTATGGTCCTACGTTTTTGGATTACTGTAGTTAGTCTTCCATTAACATTTTAAACAGAATGTGGAAGCATTAATAAACATACTAGAAAAACATTTGGATTCCCAGCATACTTGCTCTGTCCCCATTAAGAATGAGCACCTTATTTCCCTTTGATAAACAAGATCAATCACACCGAGCACTTTATTACCCCCTTTATTTATTTCTTGGTTCAATGCATAAGGAGCCCAAAGTGGCCAAGTGATAGTCTCAACTTCCAGTTCAATAGGATCGCAATTGACTCCCTGGTAGAAACATTTTCCCTTTGATAATTAAGACTTCGAACCAGCAGCAGAGCTCAGGATGGGAAGCAAAATTTTATAAGTGATTACTAGGATTAAAGGAGCCACTCCTACTTCCATTCTTTGGTCCTAGGATCTGGTTCCTTAAGGTTCTATGACCTATCTGGCATTGTAATTGAGCCTTCAATAGATCTTTCCATTATTCTAGTCTTGAGGACATCATTCCACCATTCTATAGGCCAGCAGTTTCTGAATGATTGAGTACACAGAAAACTAGTGAATTCCATGGGCTTCAGCCTATTCATCACTACTTTTGCTATGCCTTTGTCAGTAACAATATTATGTGCAAAATCAAGGTGGTGAATAAAACATTAGATGATGGTGATGACAAAAGCATTGTACACAGAAAAGATAAATCAAAATCCAAAGAAAATGTCTATTTCAGATAAGACTAGGTAACTAGCTGGTGCCACTGCAGAATATAGCCAGTGTTATACCAGATGCTTAGTATTGTTTTTTGCTGTTGGAAAGCTGGTCATTTATCAGTGGTGGCAGCATGATCAGGCTTAATGAGGGAACGTCTACACTGTTGAGCCTTTTCATGGCTTACATCCCTGACACAATGGTCATTTTTTACACATAATTATTGAGTAAGCACTCAATAGGTACTCAACAGGTACTAAGGTAACTGGAGATAAAGCTAAGTGATGTCTATAAACTGGCTTTTCTTGTCCTTCTGATTATTGACAGTCTTCTATACAGTAGATCCCTACGATCATGACACACAAAAATTCACACTCTGTGGCTATTCTGATGGTTCCTCCTCATGTACTTCTTCCTGAGATCTAATCAACAATCCTTTAATTTTGTTCCTCCCTAGTCTCTGATCATTTGACTAAATTTCGGCTACAACCAATGACACAATATAGATCTATACCTCAGGCCATCACTTCTAGGAAAAGTGAAAACCAACATGTGTGTTTGGAACTTCTGCCTCCTAGGAGGATTTTCCTCCACCCACTATCCTTTGGGCAATCTCTGAGTGGGGTTAAATAACATAACGCGTTTGCTGCATTATTCACTCCCTGTGATATCATAGGGTTGAAAGAAAAGTAGCAATGCCACAAAAGGAAGGGTCACTTGAGTCTAAGCCACCTGCTCAAGCAACTTAGCTGGTAGCTTAGGATCTGTTGATCTGTCATCCATAAACATCATAAACAATGCAGCTCTTTAGGCCTGAATTTATAGCTTGATAGATTAGATAGGTCCAGTTGCTCCCAAACCCTGTTTCCTCACTACAATTCTCCTGAGTATTCCAGCTGTCCCACTCTGCATTCCTATCTATCATAGTTATTTCAAGTATCAGTAGATCTACCTCTGCCTTAAAAAGCAGGCAAAAGACAGGTACAGATGCTTTTCAAAAGAAGATAGACAAATGGCCAACATACATATTAAAATATGCTCAATGTCACTAGTCATCAGGGAAATGCAAATTAAAACTACAATGAGATCACCTTAGCCCTGTTAGAATGGCTTTTATGTAAAAGTCCAAAAACAACAGATTCTGGCATGGACGCAGAGAGAAAGGAATGCTTATACACTGTTGGTTTATTGTAAATTAGTACAACCTCTATGGAAAACAGTATGGAGACAGATTCCTCCAAGAACTAAAAGTAGACCTACCATTTGATCCAACAATCCCATTACTGCCTATATACCCAAAGGGGAAAAAAACTCTTTCTATCAAAAAGACACCTGCACTCAACAAAAAGTTGCAGCACAATTCACAATTGCGAAGATGTGGAATCCGCCCAAGTGCCCATCGATTCATGAGTGGATTAATAAAATGTGGTATATGCATACCATAGAATACTACTCAGCCATAAAAAATGATGAATTAACCTTTGCAACAATTTGGGTAGAACTGAAGACCATTCTCCTAAATTAAGTATCTCAAGAATGGAAAAAAAACACCACATATTATTAAATTGGAACTAACCAATGAGCACACATGCGCACAGAGGGAAGTAAAACTCAGTGGAAATTAAGCGGGGGGGGGGAGAAGGAAGGGAGGTGCAAAAACCAACCTAATGGGTACAATGAACACTATTTGGGTGATGGGTACACCTATAGCCATGACTTAAGCATTACAAAGGCAATATATTTAAACAAAAACATTTCTACCTCCTTAAAATTTTGAAATAAAAAAGGTTAAGCTATATTGAATTATCCTACAGCTGGAACATTTGTTTCCTGACCTTAAATCAGAAATGACAATAATAGAAGCCTCAATACCAAAATCATTTTGATACAATCATGTGTTGATTATAAGTCCTTGAGTTTTCATATGCATGCAAGCATCATCAGAGATTTCAGTGAATACTTCAATGCCAGAAATTCATTGCTCTGGATCTAATATGATTCTAAGATAACTGGTCCAAGATGACAGTATTAATGGCCCAATTAAATAATACTATGGCACTACACTTTTCTTCTATTGTTCAAATTCATTGGAATTCTCTAAGGTAATGTCTTTATCTTAGGAATCTGGAGTTAATGTCCTTCTTCAAGAAAGCTGAAGACTTATCAATATTCCACAGTTCTAAGTTGTTAAATAAGTCTTGAATGTATTACTTCACACTTGCTTTTGACACAAAGAAGAGAATAGGTCATTTGGTTTACCAACTAGGTAAAATTTCCAAAAGCAAATCATCCTGTAATTATATCAGTGATGTGGAATGAGACATTGGTGACGTCCAAGTGGTTTTCAGAAAAATGTCAACAATTAAAAGAAGCTTTCTGAGAAGTGACACTGAAATATGACATCTTCTATGTATCAGAGAATTGAAGTCTTTTATTCAGGATATCTGCTGGCAGGGGTTATTTTCATTCCAACCTATTACTTTAGTGATTACATAGTAATGAATACTGACCAGCTTAGTAAGCAGAGAAAGAATTTCCTAAATTATATCACTCTTACTGGCTGAATCATATTTTGGGTGGGACATCAATCACAATTTGACCTTCTCCAAGAGTGCTGTTTATAGACTATAACCACCTTTCTAATAAGCATATAAAATAACTCATTTTTAAATTGTCTCGTATTGGTGAAGTGTGAGCAATGTGTTTCTGCAGAGAGGGTAGTTTTAAAGAATTCATGATGGATTATTGAGTTATAGTATTTATCTTTATGAATGACAAAGATAACTCATAAATGGCTTAGCTGTGAAGATAAATGCTGTAATAGTTCACTTCATATAGATTATTGAAACTAATACTCTATTGCATTCCTCATTCTTCAAAATTCATTTCCATTGAAAAATTTTCCATTTGTGCACGAGAGGACATTAAAATAAACAACAGTCACTTTACATAAGAGGAAAGCAAACTAATGAAGTAAATCTAAAATGAATCGAAAAAGGCTCTGAAGCCACTCCTAATGTTTTGCTTTTCTATATATGAAACTGTCATGACTTAAATTAATAGTCAAAGAGTTCAGTCATTTTTGAGCTGAGGTTCATACCCCTACAAAATTGAAAGCAATAAAATTATATTTTCTTAAAACTTATTATTCTCATGAATTTCCCTATGTTGACTTAAAATACATTGAGTATTCTAAAACAGAAAGCTTCCTTTTTCTGTAACTGTATCAATAAAAGCACAAGAAGGAAGAAATCCCTGTGTAGCTTTCTCAAATAACATTGTAAAATATATAAAGATTTTTACCATAGGTAATCAGAATTATTTGCAACATATTTTCAAGTAGTTTTACTAAATAAACATGAACTCAAAAGAAGTGCTTTCCCAAACAGTTAAATTTCAGTAAGGATCTTATTCTAATTATTATCTGATCTTTTGTGTGAATCTAATGTCTAAGAGAGACAGTTTTCCTCATTTTTAATGTTGAAGTTTTGAAAATAAAACAATATTTTGGAACAACATCCTAAGACTCTACTCATTTATGAGACCACCATATCTTATGAAAATCTCATCAAACCCAGAAAGAACCCAAGAAAAAAAGAAAACTATGGACCAATATCCCTCATGAATTTAGATACAAAAATACTCAACAAAATTTTAGGAAATTGAATTCAGCAGCATATGTTTTGGGGTTTTTGTTACTTTTTCTTTTTTGGATTTTTTATTTTTTTATTTATTTTTTGCTGGAGAGAAAGGCTTTGGTTGGGTTTATTGATATTTTGAAATTTTCCAGCTTCTCCCACCATCAATATGGGATATTTGAGGCAAAACTCCACCCAGAGAACACACTGCCATGCCATTACTCAAATCCTAAAATCCTTAGTCAGCTTGTCTTTCTTCCTGTTTCTTTCAGTCATATTTTTTGTT
>CAUYRT010008272.1:0-23794 GCA_963574885.1 Lepilemur ruficaudatus | reverse complement strand
ATTCTAACTGGGGTGAGATGACATCTCATTGCATTTTTGATCTGCATTTCTCAGATGACTAATGATGTTGAGCATTTTTTCATATATTAATATTTTTGGGCCATTTGCATGTATTCTTCCGAGAAATTTCTATTCATGTGTTTTGCCCAGTTTTTAATGGGGTTGTTTTTTGTTGTTGTTGAGTTATTTGAGTTCCTTGTATATTCTGGATATTAGGCCCTTCTTGAATAAATAGTTTGCAAATATTTTCTCCTATCTCACAAGTTGCCTCTTCACTCTGTTGATTGTTTTCTTTTCTGTGCATAAGCTTTTTAGCTTAATACAGGCCTGTTTGTCTTTTTGCACTGTTTTTGTCTGTGCTTTTGAAGTTTTGACCATAAAATCTTTGTTTAAACCGTTGCCCATCCTTCGAATAATCCAGTTGTATGTGCCAGTCCTGTGAGCAAGGATACCTTTAAAATTTTCCAGCCTCAGACATTTGAGTCTCCCTAGCTAGAATCTTGTCTACTGAACCTTTTCAGAATTCCTGACCCACATCTCCTGAAAGTATTAGAAATGCTATACATTTTATGCTACTAAGGTTGGGGTGGCTTTGTTACACAGCAATAGATAACCAAAACTCTCACAGTGCTATAAGGTAGATACTATTCTTACTCTTAATTTAGAGACAAGTAAATTCAGTTTTTTTAATGGTTAATGAAAGTAATTATGGCCAGAAACATTTTGAAGCCCTTCTATGTGTCAGAAATTTTATATAGATAGTTTCATTTAATGTCCATGAAGCTACACAAAGTAAATAATTTTAAGGATCACATTTTACATAAGAGGGAATTGATGCTGAAAGAGATTAATTAATTGACCCTATAATACACAGCCAGTCATAGGAAGATCAAGATTTGAATGCAAATAGTCCTTTACAAAGACTGAGTCATTTAAACATAATACCACAAATACATGCTGTAATTAATTAGACAAATAAAATACCTGCTGCTTGGTAGAGCTTGTGGAAGCACCTAGGTCTATCTGACTCTATCGCTATGTGGCATGGTGACTGGCACTGAAGAGTAATCCTCTAACAAACCTGGGCCTGGATGTTGTAAGAAGACAGAGAAAATTGGCATTTTCTGTGTTTTTTTGTTTTCTCCTTATTTTTAATCATAGCAGATTATAACCAAGAAAAAAATATTTAGCTATATGACTTCATAAACAAGATAATACTGTCAGAATATGTCCAACAGAAAATATCTCTGTAGTATTTTAGGAAACAAACAGAAATATTTCCTATTTATGCATGAATGTTGAAAAATTTAATTAATCTGATACCAAAGGGTAGTTTCAAATAATAATTATATCCAACAGGTTAATATCCTTCTCACTATAGGTAACTAAAAAGCTGCTTTCAGCTTGAAATTTCATTAAGGCGAGGAAACAATAAATTAAGAGCACATGTAATCAATGAAACTGACAAAACTTCAGCTAGACTGACCACAGAAAAGAGAGAAAATGCAAATACTAAAATTAGAAAAGAAAGTGGAAGCATTACTATTGAACTTATAGCAATAAAAAGGATAAGAGAATACCATAAACAAATGTACATCAACAAATTAGATAACCTAGTCAAATTGGAAAATTGCTAGAAACACACAATTATCAAAAGAGATTCAAGAAGAAACAGAAAATCTGAACAGACCTATAATAAATAAGAGATTGAATCAATAATCAAAAACTTCCAACAAAAAAAAAGTCTACAGTCACAATTTGTAGTGAGCTGATTTCCCAAAATATATTACCACTCAAGTTGACTTATCTTGTTACATTCATACTCCACCTACTCCCTCCACCATATTATTTTGAAGCATCATATCATTTCATTTATAAATATTTCAGCATGCATCTTAAAAATATATAACTTTAATACAGTTACCATGCCTAAAAAATTTTTTAAAAAAATTTAAAAAAGTCTAGGAGTAGATGGCTTAACTGGTGAATTCTACCAAACATTTAAAGAAGAATTAGCACCAGTTTTTCTCAAACTGTTCCAAAAATACTGAAGGGGAGGGAATACTCCTAATTCATCCATGAGGCAAAAATTACCTTGATATCAAAGCCAAGCAAAGATAACACAAGAAAAGAAAACTACAGACCAATATCCCCTATAAATATAGATGAAAAGGCCTCAATAAAATACTAGCAAACCAATATAGGTGCATGAAAAGATTATGCACTATGACCAAATGGGATTTATCCTAGGAATGCAAGGTTGATTGACATTTAAAAAATGTAACGACTACACTAATAGATAAAAACAAACAAAAAATCACATGATAATCTCAACTGACATAGAAAAAAAATTTGACAAAATCCAATGTTTTCCATGATAAGAACACTAATAAAACTCATACTCATTTATACTCATAAAACTAGATATACAGGGAACTTCCTTGACTAGGCATTTATGAAAAACCCACATCTAACATCATAGTCAATAGTGAAAGAGTTTAAGCTTCCCCCTAAGACTAGGACCAAAAAAAGAATATCTGCTTTCACTGTTGCTTTTCAACATTGCATTGAGAGTTCTAGCCAAATATTTAAGCAAGAAAATGAAATACAAGGCATCTACATTGGAAAAGAAGAAGTAATACTTTCTCTACTTGAATATGACATATTTCTATATATAGAAAATCCCAAAGAATCCACAAAAATGTACTAAAGCTAAAAAAAAAAATTCAGCAAAGTTGCAAGTTACAAGATCAACACCCAAAATCAGTTGTGTTCCTATATACCAGCAATGAACTATCCAAAAAAGAAATTAAGAAAACAATACCATTTATAATAGTATTTAAAAAACAGATTATTGTGAATAAATTTAATAAAAGAAGCCCAAAATGTATACTCTGAAATCTACAAAACAATGCTGAAAGAAATTAAAGAAGATTTAAGTAAATGGAAAGACTCCCATGTTCATGGAATGGAACACAATATCTTTAAGATGGCAGTACTGCACAAAGTGACCTATAGATTCAATGCAATTTCTGTATAAATTTCAATGGCTTTTTTCTTATAGAAATAGAAGATACAATCCTCAAATTCACTTGAAATTACAAGAGGCCCCTAGTAGTCAAAACATAATTTTAAAAGAAGCACAAAGTTTGAGGACTCGCATCTCCCTATTTTAAAACTTACCACAAAGCTACGGTAAACTAAGTGGTGTGGTAATGGCCTGAGGATAGACATATAGACCAATAGAATTGATGTGAAAGTCCAGAAGGAAACTTATACATCTATGGTCAGTTGATTTTTAACAATAGTACCAAGTCCACTCATTGGGAAAGAATAGTTTCTTCAACTGAGGTGCTGGGAAAACTGGATATTTACATACAAAATAGTGAAGTTGGTCCCCTACCTCACACTATATACAAAAATGAATCCCAAATGCATCAAGGACCTGAATATAAGAATCCAAACCATAAAACCCTTATAAGATACCATAGGAATAAATCTTTATATTCTAACTTTGAATTTGGCAATGAATTTCTTGATGTAATGCCAAAAGCACAAACAGCAAAAGAAAAAAATAGATTGATGATTCCATCAAAATTGAAAACCCTTGTGCATCAAAGGACATTATTACAAAAGTGAAAAGACAATCTATAGAAAAAGATAAAATATTGCAAATTATATTTCTAGTAAGGGTTTAGTATCCAGAATATATAAAGAACACTTACAACTGGACATTAGAAAGGTACCTAGAAAAATATCAAAATAATTGGAGATTAAACAACACATTTCTAAATTACATCTGGGTCAAAGAATGAATCTCAGGAGAAATTTTAAAATATTAACATTTTGTACTAATGAAAATTGAAATACAACTTATCAAAATGTGTGGGATGCAACAAAAGCAGTGCTTAGAGAGAAATTTATAGCATTGAATGCATATATTAGAAAAGAAGATTTCAACTCGATAATCTAAGCTTTCACTTTAGAAAACAAAGCAAACAAAATCTAAAATAAGCATAAGAAAAAAATAATAAAAATTAAAGCAGAAATAAATGAAATTGAAAACAAGAAATCAGTAGAGGAAATAAATGAAACCAAAAGTTAGTTTTTTGTAAAGACAAAACAAGAATTAATAAACCTCTTTCCAGGCCAACTAAGAACAGAGAGAGAGAGAGAGAGAGAGAGAGAGAGGGCACAAATTATTAATAGCAGAAATGAAACAGGGAGCATCACTACAGATCCCATGGACATTAAAAGGCTAATAAATGAATACTGTGAAAAACTCTAAGCCCACAAATTCAATAACCTAGATGAAATGAACTAATTCCTTGAATGATATGATCCAGAAAACTCACAGAAGAAACAGACAATCTGAATAGGTCTATATATATTAAAGAAATTTGAAGTAATAATTAATCATCTTCCTAAACAAAAAGCAATGGACACAGGTGGGTTCACTGGTAAATTCTACTGAACATTTAAAAAATAAAGTATACCATTTTTCTTAAATCTCTTCCATAATATAGCATCAGAGAGAATATTTTCTAACTCATTCTATGAGGCCAGCATTGTGCTGATACAAAAACCGGCAAAAATATTACAAGAAAGAAAATTACAGACCAATATCACTCATGAAAGTCAATGCAATAGATCCTCATCAACTGAACAACAAAAAGACAAACAACCCAACTTAAAAAATGGCAAAAAGACTTGAATAGATATTTCTCCAAAGAAATACAAATGGCCAACAAGCACATGCAAAGATGTTCAACATCACTAGTCATCAGAGAAATACAAATTGAAACCACAGTGAGATACCACTTCACACCCACTAGGATGGCTATATAACAAAAAAAAAAAAAAAAAAAAATGAAGGTAAGTATTGGTGAGGATGTGGAGAAACTGGAACTTTTGTGCCTTGATGGTAAGAATATCAAATGTTCAGCCACTGTGGAAAGTGTGGCAATTCCTCCAAATATTACATGTAGAATTACCATAAGACCCAGAAGTTCCACTCCTAAGTCTCAAAAAAATTGAAAACCAGTACAAATAATTGTACATGAATATTCATACAGGACTATTCACAATAGCTAAAAGTAGAAAGTAGAAACAACCCAAATGTACCTTAACAAATGAATGGATTTTTAAAAACTATGATAATAGATAGATATAGATATAGATACATGGATATTACTCAACCATAAAAAGGAATGAAGTACTGATATATGCTACAACATGGATAAACCTCAAAACCTAAATGAAAGAAGTGAGACAAAAGGGTCACATATTTTATAATTCCATTTATCTTAAATGCCATATCCAGAACATGTAATTCTATATTGACAGAAAGCAGATTGGTGGTTTCCAGGGTTTGGGAAGAGCAGAGGAATATGGAATAACTTCCTAATGCATATGGGGTTTTATTTTGGGGTGATGAAAATGTTTTGGAACTAGATAGAGGTGATAGTTGCACAACATGTAAGTGTATTAAATGACAGTGAAATGTTTATTTTAAAAAGGTTAGTTTTATGTTGTGTGAATTTCACCTAAAAAAAGAGCAAGTGTAGCAAAGGCTATGATTTATAATATCATACAAGTTGTAGATTTTTCAGCTTCCTATACCTGTCAAGATGCAGGTGGGAGAAGAAAGTGGAAACTCCCAACAACCATCAAACACTGAAACTGACAACTGATGGCCAGAATCTGGAAGAAAGTAACTCTAAATAGAAGGAGCTTGAGATTAGATGGAAAAATTATCTGTCTACCTATAATTTGCCTCACAAATTAGAGTAGTCCTGACCTTCCTAAAGAAGGTAATAAAGCACTGTGGTGGAAAACAGGATCTATAATAACTTGCAACATGCAAAGGAGCAAAACTCAGAATTTTCACTTAAGAAACAGATGATTTTAAGTAAATAAATAAGTTGAAAAACTTTAGAAAGTTTTCTAAGAATGCAAAAATGTATGTTTGTCAACGTAAAAGAACAGATGTATTTTATTTAGCAGTTTATTAGCTTGATATATAAATTTTAAATATTTACACTTAGGGTAGCTGAGGCTCCATTTGTATCCTTGCCCCAGACTCCACAAGTCTTAGGGTGGGTTAGAGAAGCTGGGGTAGAAGAAAGAGAAGTGAGATAGAGCAAACTGGAGGAACTTGAAGGCTTGTACCTTGGAGAGTGAGGAGTCACAAAATACTGTTCATTATTAAAGGGGAAAATTGTAGTTTTTGGTATTCATGTCATTCGTAATTATGAAAGTGGCTGGCATTGGAATGGATCTTGGAAACATTAGCAAACTTGCAAGAGAAAGTTCGAGTAGCTGGACATGGTTCGAATGAGCAAAATCCTCATTTATGGTAGCAGGAAATTAACATTGCTTAAATTTATTAAACCAAGATATGAAGCATATTATTGAGAAAGATAAAAAAAAACTTTTAGAAGATTTAAAAACATAAACACTTAAAAGTTGTCTTGTGAGTACTATCAGGAGTGGAGAGGGATGAAGTAGAGACTTATTGCTTTTTATTAAACTATTTATATTTAATTTGTTAAACAATTGCATGTCTGTATCATTATCCAACCCTATCTGCCAAAATAATCTTTTTGGCTGACTTAACTATTAAAATAATAGAAGAATATGTTGACAATTGATCTTATCTCAGAATAAGAAAAAGTTTATAAATATGAAATTAAAAATTATAAGGAAATAAAGATGGAATTTGACCAATGAACTAAAAATCTACAATATTAAAATGCAAACAGTATATCAAAAAACAATGATACATAGTGTTGTTATTCTTGATATAGAAAGGGATTAAAAATTTAATAAAATGATAGATGTCAGTAGATAAGTGAGCAAAGAGCATGAATAGCAGACAGTAATTCACACACACATACACACACACAAAAATAATAAACCAAGAGGTGCAAATTAAAACTGCAATGTGATACCATTTTCTTGGGTCAAATTGTCTGGGATTCTATATAAAAAGTTAGCACTGGAAATTTTAATTGATGTAACCTTTTTTGCAATGCAAATTGTCATCATATATTATGAGTTTTAAAACTATTCAATTTTTAACTCAGTAATTCTATTTTTAGGAATTTGTCTTAAGAAAGATTATTACAGACACAGGTATATCTGTGAGAATACTCTTTACCATGGTATTTACAATGGTGAAAGAAATTAAATTTTAAACAGTGGTGGATTAGGTAATGAAATCAGTGATGGGATACTATATGAAATTATATGATAAAATGTTAAACAGCCCTTAAACATAATATTCTCAATAAAAAATTAAATGTGAAAAACAGTAGGGCATAAAATAAAGAATATGGCACCAACAAAACACACAAAGATAATTTATTTTGCTGGGTAATATGATTGCAGGAGATTTTTATATTCTTCTTTATTATTTTCCACATTTTCCAAACCAAGAATATATTAATTTTATCATCAGAACCAAAAAGCTCACCACAAAGAAGAAAATAACATGTTTTGGGATGAACTATCTACCAAACAATTACCTTAAGCATAAATATGCTCCAAAAATTACAATAAAATACATATTATATATGCAGAAAAAGATAGTATGATCTTAGCATTAACCGTTTACTTTCCTTAAAATATTAGCAAACCACTAAGTTAGGGAGACCCCACGGAGCACCTGATTTCAGTCTGTCTCCAGGTCCCCTCCTCTGGTAGATCAATTGTCTTTCTGATTACAAACCACCAGGTGTATGATGAACCGTGAACTGATCACCGCTTTACGTCAGAGCTGTAGAACCATTAAGAAAGCCACAGACTGCTGCTTTGCACGATCTACCATTGTCAAAATCAATGTGCTACATTCCTCAACCACAAGTATATATGGGAAAAAAAGTATCTTTTAATAACCAATAGCAAAATTTTTCCCAGGGACAGATTGTATTATTCAGGAGTACACGTTAGGGGGTGTATCTGGTTATGAAAACGAGTTACTTATTCATTTATTCCATGAGCATTCATTGCACTGCACTTTGTGCTGAGGTTGAGCAAGGCCCTGGTTAGAAAGCAGCAGAGTCAATACAACCCCGGTTTCTGTGACGCTCACAGTCCGCGTCAGAGACAAGCACTAAACCAGGAAACAGAGACTGCCTGTGGTCAAGTCAATGAAATCCCTGATGGCTTCGTCCGAATGCGGTTCACGGCAAAGAGATTAGACAGATTATTGCAGGTAAATAACAGGTCTCTTCAGAGTCAAAGGCAACCAGACAATGGACACAAAGAAGGAGGCCTCAGCAGGCCGGGCGTGGAGCTCAGGGCCCTCACGTCGGGGCAGCACGCCTGGGGGAAGGGACAACCACCGAACGGTTCCCGGTAACGGAAATGTCTGCAGCACTTTTAACAGCAGGGCAGTCAAACGCCCGAGTTTCAGTTGTCCAGTGAACGTCTCTCTGCTGTCACTTCGTCGCCCCACCCTTGGTAAAGTCACATCACGCACAGCCTGGAGGTGGTGGCACTTGGGGGAATAAGGGCTTTGGCATGTCGTCCAGTGAGGTGACAGGACCTGGCAAAGGGAGAGCAAAGGCTGGAACTCAGGGCTGGCTATGAGGACGAGCAGGGCAGCCCTGGATCCCTTGAGATATTGGGAAGGTGTGCGGGGTCCTGGGGTACAGAGAGTTTTACTTCCGGATGAAGGATGGAGTTATTTTGGTACTTGGAAGACTTGGTTTTTGTCCAGTAACTTATACCTGAGTTACATGCCCAGATGTAGTGTTTTTAATTATTAATAAATTACTTTCACTCAGTCAATGAGTAGAACATTTCATTCACTCAGGGGATGTAGTTTAAGAAGCAGCAGCAATTTACCATTCGATCCAGCAATAGCATTATTAGGCATCTATCCAAAAGAGCACAAGACATTCTATGATAAAGACATCTGCACCCGAATGTTTATGGCAGCACAATTCACTATTGCTAGGTCATGGAAACAACCCAAGTGCCCATCAAGTCGTGAGTGGATTATTAAAATCTGGTATTTGTTCACAATGGAATATTATTCAATTTTAAGAAATGACAGTGAGTTAGCACCTCTTGTATTATCCTGGATTAAGCTTGAGCCCATTATTCGAAGTGAGGTGACACAAGACCCGAAGAATGGGCCCCTCTTGTACTCACCATCAAATTGGTATTGACTGATTAACACTATGGTGCTCAAAGGGTGGGAGCGAACACTGGGGAATTGGGGGTTGAGGGGTAGACCCAAGTCTGAGTGACGTGGGGGGACTCTGTGGAGGGGTGGGATATGCTTGAAAAGTAGTTGGATAGCGGAATTA
Organism: Lepilemur ruficaudatus; assembly: GCA_963574885.1. NCBI lineage: Eukaryota > Metazoa > Chordata > Mammalia > Primates > Lepilemuridae > Lepilemur > Lepilemur ruficaudatus. The sequence goes on along the minus strand of CAUYRT010008272.1, from coordinate 14,474 downwards.
GGGGTCTCAATAGGGGAAAGGAATTCCTCTAAAACTGATTAATGTGATTAACTGTACACCTCGGTAAATTCACTGAAAATCATTTAATTGTACACTTAAAATGGAGTGTTGGTTGTACGTAGATACAGTTGGAGCACTATGTATGTACTCTCAGGACTACTTTGACAGAGTAGGTTTTTGAATGCAACAAGATAAGTCAACTTGAGTGGTAATATATTTTGGGAAATCAGCTCACTACAAATTGTGACTGTAAACATTGTACTGTAAATGCTTTGTAGTTTTCCCCCAATAAAAAAAAAAAAAAGAATTATGAAGGAGGTATCAAATAGAATTTCTACATATATACCATGGTTTCATGTTCCATGGATGCTTTGTCAAAATTATCCTTCTTAATGAAAAATTAGAAACTGGAACCCAATCTATCATTCTTACTTTCTTCATTCATTATGTTTCTAAATTTAAAAAGATTGAGGCCAATCCAACTCACCTGTGACTTGAAGACATTTCTAATCTTTGGAGTTTTAGAGCACTAATCACATCACCTTGTACCCTCCTCCCACACACAAAAGGAAAAAGAAAATCATCAAACAACGGTAAAACATTACCTTGAGCTATGTAAGGTGTGGTTTTCTCTTTCGGAGGCATATTTGTGGGTCGGGGTGTGGGGGCAGGAGGTCTGTTTATAATGAAAGATCGACTTCCAGTTTTTTTCTTCATACTCATACTAGCCAGTATCATGTCATAGTCGCTGTCATCAATTTCAGCAAACGTGTATGGGTCTTCTTCCTCCTCCTGCTCCTTTTCGTCTTTCTTTTCTTCTTCCCCTTTGGGTTCATCTCCTGTTTCTTGTCTTATACCATGATCACACCAGGTTTGACTGCTTTCCATGTGGCCTTTGACCATTGTCCCTGCTTATGAAAAATTAAGACTGTGTTTATTCTTCTACTATATGCAATATTATTGATGTCCATCTACTACTTGCTTGAGCTTCCCAAAGTAGCTTAGTCAAATGCCATGGGAAACAATATAAGAGACAAGCTTCTGTCTTCAGAAAAATAATTTACACATTACCCCATAAATTCTAAAAGAAAAGTGAGCTGTATGGCATATTAACATGTCCTCCTACAGTTTGTAATTGTTAATTTTATTAAGAAAAACACTTTGATTAAGACATGGAATAAAATGCTAGCAAACGAAATTCAACAGCACATCAAAAAAGTAATCCAGAATTCTGGCAAAAGGGAGAATATAAAAATAAATATAATTCCAGAAAAAAATAATAATCCACCATGACCAAGTGAGCTTCATCCCAGCGACGCAAGGATGGTTCAACATATGTAAATCAATAAATGTGGTTTACCACAAAAACAGAAGCAAAAACACAAACCACATTTAACAAAACTCAGCACCCTTTTATGATAAAAACCCTCAACAAACTAGGCATAGAAGGAACATATCTCAAAATTATAAAAGCCACAGATGACAAACTCATAGCCAACATCATGCTGAATGGGGAAATGTTGAAAGCATTCCTCTTAAGAACTGGAGCAAGACAAGGGTGCCCACTGTAACTACTTTAATTTGACATAGTGCTGGAAGTGATAGCCATAGCAATCAGACAAGAGAAAGAAATAAAGTGTACCCAAATTGGGAAAAGGATGTCAAACTCTTGCTTTTGCTAACAATATAATCTTATATCTAGAAAACCCCCAAGAGTCCACAAAGAAACTCCCGTAATTGATAAATAAATTCAGCAAAGCCTCAAGTTACAAAATCAATGTACATAAATCACAAATGTCCATAAATTAGTAGCATTTCTATATACTAATGATAAACTGAGAGTCAAATCAAGGACTGAATACCATTTACAATAGCTACAAAGAAAATAAAGTACTTAGGAATATACTTACCCAAGGAGGTGAAAGATCTCTACAAGGAGAACTATGAAACACTGATGAAAGAAATCACAGATGATACAAACTAATGGGAAAACATCTAATGTTCATGGATGGGTAGAATCAACATTGCTAAAATGACCATACTGCCCAAAGTGATTTACAGATTCAGTGCAATCCCCATCAAAATACCAACATCATATTTCTTAGATCTAGAAAAAATAATTCTACACTTCATTAAGAACCAAAAAAGAGCCCAAATAGCGAAAGTCATCTTAAGCAAAAAGAACAAATCTGGAGGCATCACATTATCTGATGTCAAATTATACTGCAAGGATATAATAACCAAAATAGCATAGCACTGGTATAAAAGTAGAGACATAGACCAATAGAACAGAACAAAGAACCCAGATATAAAACCACCTACCTACAACCAACTGATCTTCAACACAGCAGAAAACAACACACACTGGGGAAATGAAGCTCTATTCAATGGTGCTGGGAAAATCGGATAGCCACACACAAAAGAATGAAACAGGACCCCCATCTCTTGCTATATACAAAAACTAACACAAGATGGATAAAAAACTTAAACATAAGGCATGAAACCTTAACAAGTTTAGAAGAAGCCATACAAAAAACTCTTTTATTTACATTTTTATCATCAAATTTCTAGTAATAATACATGCTCAATACAATAAGTTTTATTGAGCTCAAAAACACAAAAGAAGGAGGGGGTAAAGGGAGGAAGAAGAGAAGGAAAAGGAGCATGACCCATACTCCCAAAGAATAGCAACATTCAACTGGCCTTTTATTCTCATATGTGTGTGTGTGTGTGTGAGAGTGTGTGCTATGCAAGTGTGTATGTGTGTGTTATGAGTGTGTGTATAGGATTAAGTGAGAACATACTGATTTCGACTCACTGGTGGAATCACTACTGACATGTCTTGAGAAAAGGAATTTATAGTGAGATTAGTTCATTTTATGTTACTCATACCTAAAGTAAGATGACATTTGTCTCCAAACACCCTATCCTGTAGACACCATGGCTCAAAGAAAGAACAGAGGGGCCTCAAAAGAAGAGATGAACTTTTCCACATCTACTCTCATCTTAGCAAGGGAAGCCCGACAGGCCAGGCTCCTTGCTTTATGGCTCAATTTTTCCCTGTCCCCCAAGGCTGCAGCACAGGTGTGACACATGTGTGGCACATGTCTGCAGCTGAGCACAGCAGGCAGCCAACAGGCAAGCAGGTGCACACGGCAAAAACATGTGACGTGGGGTGAGAACATGAGGGTTCTCAGAGAGGGGTCTCTTTATACAGAGTTTGGGAGTTGTTGGATGTGCTTAGATGGTGAGGTCACAGAGCTTTCAGCTGCTACCACCATCATATGATCACATGGAAAGGCCTCACTGACACATGGTGAAATGACAGAGTAGAAGGATGTCTTCAGTGACATGTTGAATGCTGACCAAAACAGGCCTGCCTGCCCCAGACTTCTGGCTGATTCAACAAATAAACGCCTTCACGACTAAGCCTCTTTTAGTCAAGTTTCTGATACTTGCGGCCAAATGCATTCGAATGAAGATGGCCTAGGGTTTGGGAAGTCTGCATGGTGTTTGAGAAGCAATGTTGCAGATGTAACCTTTCCTGCTTTGTTTCTAGACAGGCTAAATTGCTCCTGCCTGGAGCAATTCACTCTAGGAAGTGAATACTTTTGCAGGAAGAGCTTTGCAAGTTGCCCGACCCACGTTAGCTGTTCCCTGTTCACTTATTTTGTGGCTTCTTGTGTGGATCTGAACCACAGCACTGATCATACTCACTCCAATTACGCACGTACCTGCCTCACTCCCCATCAGTCAGGGAGCTCTTTTAGTTAATCTTTGCCCACAGAACCTAATATAATGCCTACTCAAAGATACTCAGAGAATAAATAGACACATTTTTAGGTCTTACTTTGTAAAAGCTAGGCCTTAGCTCATTCTGGCAATATGAGGTAGAGAGTACACAAGAGTAAAAGTAGGAATTGTGTACTAGCAGCAAGCAGTGATCAGGGAGATAGAGCTCAAATGTGGAACCACTGGGAATTCTAAAAAATCTTAAGGCTGGGTGTGATGATTCACACCTGTAATCCAGCACTTTGGGAAGCTGAAGAGGGAGGATCGCTTGAGGCCAGGAGCTCAAGACCAGCCAGGGCAATAGCAAGACCCCATCTCTATTAAAAAAATTTAAAAATTAGCTGGGCATGGTGGCGCATGCCTATAGTCCCAGCTAGGCTGGAGGCTGAGGCAGGAAGATCGCTTGAGCCCAGGAGGTTGAGGTTGCTGTGAACTATGATAACACCACTGCACTCCAGCCTGGGTAACAGAGCAATACCCTGTCTCAAAAAGAAAATCTTAACATTAAATCAAAGCATTGAAATATGGGACAGCACTCCACACAAGTGCCATCTGAAATAGCAGTTCCACCGCAAGCAAACAGGAATTTCAGTTCACATTACTAGCTGTTAGATTTCATGACTTCTGTCTCTACCAATTGAGGTCAACAGGTTTCTGGGAACACAAAAGGATATCTTCAGTTAGGGAGAAATAAATGAAACAAATTGGTAAGAAAATCACTATATTCCCTTATGAACTTTTTCTTGAATCATTTATTCTTACAAAGATAGTAGTTTTAATTACTTGCGATACTATTTCATGGTGGACTAGTGACACTACCACCTTATAGAAAAATAATGAAGACTTAGCAATATTATGGCATTCAGTTATTAATTCTTTGTAAAGAAAATTATTTTTCACAGAATCAATGATTTAAGAAAGAATTAGTGAGTTATAAGAATGGAAAATGAGTTATTAAGGAAATACTAAAGAACTCAACTGTTAATCTGAGCTTTGGCATGGAAGATCTTTCAGTTGGAGTTAATTTCTTGATTATTCCATGCTGGCTACATTTTCATTAGTGTTTTATTACATAGAGGCATCTTAGCCATCAGTCACGGAGAAACACTAAGATTCATTCTAATTCTGACCTCATGTGAAATCTGTGAAATTATATCTGGCACATAAATCAATAAGCCAAGTGTCCTAGGCTTTTCTGAGAACTTTTATACAAATCAAATGTGTAAGTAAACAATAAATAAAATTTCGTTAAAAACAGACCCAATTCCCAATTTGCTGTTTGAGCTTGCAAAATTTAATTATCTATTTTTACTTTGCTTCCAATTTTTCACGTGTTAAAAAAATTCAAACTTGGAGGGGAAATTGGTACAGTCTTTTCAGAGACTAATTTAGCAATATGTACCAAAATTTTAATTTAATTTATCCATTGACACAGCCACTCAGAGATCCACAGAAATAATAGCATATATTAAATATAAGCAGAGACATACAAGTATGTTCATAGTAACATAATGAATAAAGAACCTAAAAAAACACTGACAGGAGAATGGCTAAATAAATGTATTACTTCCATACTCCAGAACCAACATAGCTTTAAAAACAATTAAGTAAATTGATATAGTCTAACATAAAAAAATTCTTCAAAACATGTTCAAGTAGAAAAAGCAATATATATCTGTGGTATGATTCAGTTAAAGAAAAAAATACACAAAACTACAAGCTGAATTCAATTTTACACAAAAAGTCTGGAAGGATAGCCAATTAATCTGACTGGCATGTGACTCGAGAAAAAGATAAAATTTCATTTTTTGTCTGGCAGACTTCTTTATTGTTTAGATTTTGCCATAGTGACATATTTACGCATTATTTGTGTAATTTTTAAAAATCTAAAAATCAGCAGAAAACACAGAGACATCTCTCAAAGTGAAGCATGAAAAAGCCTCACAAATTTTGTATAATACATAAAGGCTCACAGATACACTTCACAACCACCTCATCATCTCAGTAGCACTTAGGAAATATCGCCCTTGGAATTCTACCTGCTTATGAGCATATCTTGTTTCAGAATTTATGTGGAAAATTATGTGGTACAACCACATGATACCAGGTATTTCATCTGCCCCAAAGGAAAGTTGGCAGATTGTATTTTACTTGAACATAAACAGGTGCACGTGTTCTGCAAACATCCAGCTAATGAATTATCTCAGATGTAAACGAGAGATTTGCACCCATGCGCTGAGAAGCCCAGTTAGAACAATGTCTCATAGCTCAGCCGAAAAGTTGGCTGGATTTTAAAGATTAAACTGACATCAAAGTAATCAAGCTGGAGTCCATCAAATCAAGCAGCTGGGAATAACCATTCTCATTAATTTCATTTGTTCATCTTAATGCTTTCAAATACATACTTCATAATCTTGATTACATTTAAAAACATTAAATGTTGGCAATGTTCAAGCTCTCAAAATAGCATTCTGGTAGGTAGAAAAGTCATAAAACATAATATGTCCTTAATAAAATAGGAAACCAAACCATAAAGATTGTGCTCAGTTGAAATCAGGTAAGTGATGCAAGCCCTCAGCGAGAACCTCCAGCTGGATTTGGCTTCCAGAGAGATTCTCCCAGAGGTTGGTCCCTTGCAGATGAGAGCCTCAGAGTAAAGAAACATAAATCATTTATTTTTCTTTTTTAAAATTTTATTTATTTAATTTCAGAATATTGGGGTACAAATGCTTTGATCACATAAATTGACTTTGCACCACCCAAGTCAAAGCTACAAGCTTGCCCATCCCCCAGATAGTGTGCAACGTACCTGTTAGGTGTGAGTTTATCCATCTCCTCCTCTCACCTCCCACCTGCCCAATTCCCAATGAATGTTACTTCCGCATGTGCACATAAGTGTTGATCGACCAGTACCAGTTTAATGGTGGGTACACATGGTGTTTGTTTTTCCATTCTTGTGAAACTTGACTTAGTAGAATGGGCTCCAGCTATATCCAGGATAATATAAGAGGTGCTAGATCACCATTGTTTTTTGTGGCTAAGTAGAAACAACTCCATGGTATACATATACCACATTTTATTAATCCACTCATGTATTCATGGGCACTTGGCTTATTTCCACATCTTTATGATTGTGAATTGTGCTGCTATAAACATTCCAGTGCAGATGTCTTTTTTACAGAATATCTTTATTTCCTGTGGGTAAATACCCAGCGTGGGATTGCTGGATCAAATGGTAGTTCTACTTTTACTTCTTTGCAGTATCTCCATGCTGTTTTCCATAGAGGTTATACTAGCTTGCTGTCTTATTCTTCTCCTATTGGATAGAATCTCCAATGTGTACCAAAATTTTAATGTAATTTATCCATTGACACAGCCACTCAGAGATCCACAGAAGTAATAGCACATATTAAATATAAGCAGGGACATACAAGTATGTTCATAGTAACATAACAAATAAAGAACCTAAAAAAACATTGACAGGGGAATGGTTAAATAAATTTATTTACTTCCATACTCCAGAATCAACATAGCTTTAAAAATAATTAAGTAAATTGATATAGTCTAACATACAAAAATCTTCAAAACATGTTCAAGTGGAAAGAGCAATATATATCTATGGTATGATTCAGTTAAAGAAAAAAGTAGACAAACATTAGACTGGTGTCTAATGTTCTTTGTAGTACTCCTGAGAGGAGGCTGGCGTGAACAACCTGTCTCAATTTGCCTGGGACTTGTCTTTTTTTACCACTGAAAATCCCATATCAGAGGAACTCCCTGAGTTCTGGGCAACTGAGGATAGTCAGTCACTTCTGGGCCATACTCCTATCAAAAGCAAAAAAAAAAGTGTTCAGGCCCTTCCGCTGCCTCAGCATGGGCAGAAGAGGTGCAGAATTACGCTCAGCCAAGCCTTACTCATTGTCATGTAAGTTTACAACATAGGTTGAAAACCAGAGTTTAGCCTCTTGATTGGAAAACAGAGAAATCGCAAAAACATGCTGTGCAAAAGATGCCAGACCGAAAAAAAAAAAAAAGAGTACACAGTGTACAATTCAATTTATATCAAGTCTCTAAACTGGCAAAACTAACCTGTAGTAATAGAAATAAGATCAGTGGTTTTGTTTGGGTTTTTTTTGGTGGCCCCAGGGCAAGTGACAGACTTATAGAGGGGGCACAAGGGAACTTTCTGGAGTGAGCGGAAGGCTCTATATCTTGATCAGGGTGGTGATTACTGAAACGTCTGTCAAAACTGATCAACTGCAGACGTAAAAATGTGTGCATTTATTTTATGTAACTTCACATTTAAAGAGTTGGTTTTAAAAAGCAGAGTGAGATCTCCCATCACCAAAAAGATCCACGACAGATTGAGCAGTATGTTTTAGGGATGCCGCTGGAGGGATTTCTGAGTTAGACGTAGGCTTGCGGCAAAGAGCTGGGGTCACTTTCAACTCTCATTTTCAGGACTCTAAGGGGCCAGCACATTACTCCGCTCCCTTATCTACAATAAATTCAAAATTCACTTGGAATCTGTACAATCCTTCATCACAGGAAGCTGTACAGATTCTTTTTTTGGAAATATCTAAAGAAAAACCTAGTTATAATGTTCCCCTATTTCACGTTGTTTTGCTGTTGTAACTACGAACTCATCAAAGACCAGAAGACCAGAGGCACAAGAGAAAGGGCGATGGTGTAGATTTCAGTGCCTCTGAATAATGCAACAGAGCGGCCCGGCATAAACAGCTCCTAGCACAGAGATAACCCCAGCTGTGGGAACCTCATCTAATAAAAACGTGTGAAGTAGCTTTGGGTCAGGAGGTGGGTTCTGCTCTGATCATGATGGCTTACTTACTCCAAGGAAGCATCTGAGAGTTGGCTGGATACTAGGAAACAGAGGCGTAGACTTCCAGGACAGGAGGATGCAAGCACCTGGGAGGGGAACAGAGGACGCAAACAAATGTCCTTCAATGCACCAAGTGGTCCTTCCACAGGCAAATAGTCCTTGAATATTTGCTTTTTAGCTTGCCCTGATCCAACCATCACTTTTCAGTTCCTTGCCTCTTCTGTGATGCTAACACTGCCCAGAGGATTGCTATGCACTGCAAACAGTTGGCATCTGAGGCTGGAACTGACGGCATCTGCCTTGTTGCTATGCAGCCCCGAGACAGGAGTGTAGCACCCACGGGAGACGAGGAGCTGCCTTCTGGTGACGACTGCAGGAGAGGAAAGCAGCCTAACCATTAAACAGCCCACAGGGAACTCTCTATGAACTTGTGCTGAATTTTTTTCAAGTGAAATGCCAGAAGTCTCCCACTCGATACATATTTGGCAAGAGATAAGACTCCTGAGCCTTCGGGTGTGTGCGTGCGTGTATGTTTCCACGTGCCAAATGTCTGCTGGTTCCTGTTAGCCAGTAAAGCGACTCTTTGCACCGTACCCATAGAGCCAAGCATCTTCCCAGAATTATTACCCAGTTGGGAAATGGAAAGTTATTAGGTTGACTTCTCCATCTGATGGTATGTAATGAAGTCTAGTACAGAGCTGAGATCCAGCCCAGTAAAACAGCAGAGCCAATTCTATCCTCTGCAGCCTGAAAGCAGAGCTGGCATGCAGGGACCCCAGCGCAGCACCATCTGCCCAGGCCAGATCCTGAGGCAAGCCGCCTGTTTCTGATGGCCACCCCTCACAGCCACTCGCTCAGGCTTCCCACCCTATCACCAAGTCCCCTCTGCCTAACAACGAGCAGTGGAAAGCCACTGGGTGTTATGGTCTGGGCTGTTCAGATGCCAAACCCTGAAAATAAATCCTCCTCCAGTAACTTGGAGCTAGTGCTCAGGAAAAATAATGGCACCGCAGAGATACCACTGAGCTTGCATGAAAGGAATTAGAGGATTAGAATTGGTGAGTGACGTTATGAGAAAAATAGCACATTCGCTGATCCAAGGTACATAAGAAAATTGAGATAGAATAACACAAAATCAGGATGAAGGGGTGAGACCGGGAAACGCCGAAGTCGTTTTAATCTACAGCACAGATGGAACTAGGCCAAAATGAACCATGGAGTCATATTTTTATTTTCTATTAATCTGTTCTAGCAGATATGCTGAAGAGGATGTGCTGGTTTCAACTTCACTGAATGGCTCTATCTCAAAATGAACTCACACAGCACCATTAGTTACTAAGAAAACAGATTTTAGATTTTTTTAAATCTTCATTTTGGATTTAAAACAATATGCCCAATGAAGACAGAGTCATCTAGAACACTGTCTTAGGACCAGCTCTAAAAAAAACCGCGCCTGTCAATTTCACTGGGCAGTATCACAAGGCCGTGAAACGCCAAACGCTTCACCGTACTTGACCAGGCAATCAGCATTTGCAGTTCAGAACGGGCATTTGACAATTTCTGAGTCTTCATTCACAGGTTGGACACTGAGAATCACATCTCCTCATGCACATCATACGGGCAACAGAAACCATTTGACGGAGTCAACATAAATAACAATGCGTTGCATTTAAAGCTCGTCCTTACTGGATGCACATTTTTATCTTCTTTACTCTAAAGAACCAGGACAGAAAATCCTCAATGTTAGTGAAGCTCACAGCCTTTGAAACCAACATTACCAAGTCAGTTGTTTTAATAAGGCCTCCACGTGTCTTCAAAAATATTAAACACAGGGCTAAGGAAGAAAAAAGTGAAGCACAGGGAATTGATAGTCAATGGTGAAAACTTGAAAAGGCCTCAGAAACTGACACTCAGCAATGACAGTACAGCTAGAATTACAATTTGATCCACTCTTCAACTGCAAAGCCATGCAGGAAGGCAAGAATCTGAAATCAATGGCTGTCATTCACAGGGCTTCAGCTTTGCTGTAGCAGCGTAGCATGGGAGCCCCTTAAGCCTATGCTGTTATTAGTATTGTGTTTTTGCACTGGGTCTGAGTAGAGCCAATGGTATGAAGCCTGTCAAGTGAACCCCTAGGAACCACTCTTTATCCAAATGAAGAACTCCTCTCATATCACTTGTCGTATCTCTGCTTTGCCATCTAAAGAGACCCTGGGCACCAAGGCACTGCAATAATGGGTCCACACAGAAGAAAATGAAAAAATACAAAACAAAAAATATTTTGCTTCCTACGTATATAAGATCGTGAGTGGTTTTGTTTATTTTTTCATTTATATTTATTTTTGAAAAAAAAATGTGCTGACACCTTGCTATGGATTGAATGTTTGTGCTCCTTGAAAATTCATATAGTGAAGCCCTAATGCCACAGTATTGGGGAATGGAGTCTTTGGGAGGTAATAAGTTGTTTTAGATGAGGTCATGTCAGTAGAGCCCCCATGATGGGATTAAGTGCCCTTTTATGAAGTGGAAGTGACTAGGGTTCCCTTTCTCTCTTTCTCTTTCTCTCTACCAGGTGAGAACACAGCCAGACGGTGGTTGTCTACACACCAGGAAGCCAGCCCTCACCAGGCACCAGATCCGCAGGCACCTTGATCTTGGACTTCCCAGCCTTTCCAGAACTGTGAGAAATTTAGATGCCTTTTATTTTTCTCCTGCCTGATTGCTCTGGCTAGGACTTCTAGTATTATGTTTAACAGGAGTGGTGAGAGTGGGCATCCTTGTCTTGTTCCAGTTCTTAGAGGAAAGCATTTCAGCTTTTCCCCATTCAGTATGATGTTAGCTGTGGGTTTTTCATACATGGCCTTTGTTATGTTGAGGTATGTACCCTCTATGCCTAGTTTGTTGAGAGTTTTTACCATGAAGGGATGTTGAATTTTATCACATGGCTTTTCTGCATCTATTGAGATGATCATATAGTTTCTGTCCTCCATTCTGTTGATGTATCGCTTTTATCGATTTGTAGATGTTGAACCATCCTTGCATCTCCGGGATAAATCTCACTTTATCATGGTGAACTATCTTTTTGATGTACTGTTGGATTTGGTTTGCTAGTGTTTTGTTGAGGATTTTTGCATCTACGTTCATCAAAGATGTGAGGCTCTAGTTTGTTGTTGTTTCATCCTTGTCTGCCCACTCTCACTATTCCTATTCAACAGAGTACTGGAAGTCCTAGCCAGAGCAATCGGGCAAGAGAAAGAAAGAAAAGGCATCCACATTGGAAAAGAGGAAGTCAAATTGTCCCTCTTTGCGGATGACATAATCTTATATATAGAAGAACCTAAAGACTCCAGCAAAAAACTCTTAGATCTGATAAATAAGTTTAGTAAAATTGTAGCACACAAAATCAAAATACAAAAGTCAGTAATGTTTCCATAAACTAATAATGAACCAGCTGAAAAAGAAATCAAGAAGGCAATCCACTTACAATAGCTCCAGAAAAATAAAATAAAATGCTTAGGAATAAACTTAACCAAGATGCGAAAGATCTCTACAAGGAAAATAACAAAACACGAATGAAAGATATTTAAGAGAACACAAACAAATGGAAAGACATCTTATGCTCATGGATCAGAAGAATTAATATCATTAAAATGACCATACTACCCAAAGTAATCTACAGATTCAATTCAATCCCTATCAAAATACAAATGTCATTTTTCATAGAAATAGAAAAACACAATCCTAATATTTGTATGGAATCATAAAAGAGCCTGAATAGCCAAAGCAATCCTGAGCAGAAAGAACAAAGCTGGAGGCATCACATTACCTGACTTCAAAATACAATACAAGCCTATAGTAATCAAAACAGTATAGTATTGGTATAAAAACAGACACACAGACCAATGGAACACAATAGAGAACACAGAAATAAATCCACATATTTACAGCCAACTGATTTCAACAAAGGCACCAAGAACATACATTGGGAAAGGATACTCTCGTCAATAAATGATGCTTGGAAAATTGTATGTCCACATGCAGAAGAATGAAACTGGACCCCTATCTCTCACCATACACAAAAATCAGTGTAAGATGGAATAAAGACTTAAATATAAGACCCAAAACTATAAAACTACCAGGAGAAAACATAGAGGAAACACTTCAGGATATTGGTTTAGGCAAAGAATTTATGGCTAAGATCTCAAAAGCAAAGGCAACAAAAACTAAAATAGATAAATGGGACTATATTAAACTAAAAATTTGTGCACAGCAAATAAAACAATCAACTGAGTTAAGAGATAACCTATTGAGTGGGAGAAAATATTTGTAAACTACTCATCTGACAAGAGCCTAATATGCACAATATACAAGGAACTCAAACAATTCAACCATAATTAAAACAAAAACTCATTAAAAAGTAAGCAAAGGACACGAATAGGCATTTCTCAAAAGAACACATGCAAATAGCTACTAAGTACATGGAAAACATGCTAGGCCCGGTGCAGTGGCTCATGCCTGTTATCCAAGTGCACAGGAAGGCCACGGTGGGAGGACAGCTTGAGGCTAGGCGTTTGAGGCCAGCCTGACTAACATAGCAAGACCCCATTTCTACAAAAAAAAATTTTTCAAGAAAAAGGAAAAATGTTCAATATCATTAATCATCATGGAAATGCAAATCAAAACCACTAAGAGATACAATCTAACCCCAGTTAGAACAGCTGTTATTAAAAAGACAAAAAAATAACAAATGCTGCTGAAGATGTGGACAAAAGGGAACTCTGACACACTGTTGGTGGGAATGTAAATTAGTACAGCCACTACAGATAACAGCATCAAGATTTCTCAAAAATCTAAAAATAGAACTACCATCCAATCCAGCAAACTGACTGATGGGGATCTATCAAAAAGAAGGAAATCAGTATATGAAAGTGACACCAGCACTCCATGTTTATTGCAGCACTATTTACAACAGCCAAGATATGGAATCAACCTAAGTGTCTATCACTGGATGAACAGATAAAAGAAATGTGGTATATATACACAATGGAATACTATTCAGCCATAAAAAAGAATGAAATCGTGTCATTTGCAACAACATGGACGGAACTGGAGGTCATTATGTTAAGTGAAATAAGCCATGCACGTAAAGACCAATAGCTCATGTTCTCATCTGTGGGAACCAGAAAGTTGATCTCATGGAGATAGAGAGCAGAATAATATTTATTAGAGTCTGGGAAGGGGAGAAGGGAGAGGGAGAAGAAGACATTTTGGTTCATGGGTACAAAAATACAGTTAGATAGAAAAAATAAGTTCTAATGTTCAATAGTGGAGTAGGGTGACTATATTTAATACACTGTGCTAAGATTGACAAAATGGAGGGGAAAAGGTGATATTTTATACCTTGTAGAAAAAGCTTTTTAAACTCATTTCTCCAAAGAATATTTTCAATCTCAAAGGCTAAAAAATAAAATTAACAATGATGTAATAAATTCAAGATAAGTTTGGATTTAAGACATTCAAAATGCTCTAGTACAAGTATCTAAAATTATGAGATTGACATTGTAAGTAACCATTAGGGTTGAACAAACCCACATTGGTTAACAACAACATATTGCATATTTCAAAATAGCTAAAAGAGAGGACTTGAGAAGTTTCTAACACATAGAAATAATAAATCCTCCAAATACCCTGCCTTGATCATTACACACTCTATGCATGTAACAAAATATCACATGTACCCCATAAATATGTAAAAATATTATGTATCAATTTTAAAAAAGGAGAGAAGGAGGGGGACTGTGGAATAATGTTCCCTGTGGGGAAAGTAAAATTGATAGATTAT
>CAUYRT010008271.1:0-14812 GCA_963574885.1 Lepilemur ruficaudatus | reverse complement strand
TCAAGGTCAGGAGTTCGAAACCAGCCTGAGAAAGAGCGAGCCCTGTCTCTACTAAAAATAGAAAGAAATTAGCTGGACAACTAAACATATATAGAAAAAATTGGCCGGGCATGGTAGCACATGCCTGTAGTCCCAGCTACTCGGGAGGCTGAGGCAGAAGGATTCTTGAGCCCAGGAGTTGGAGGTTGCTGTGAGCTAGGCTGACGCCATGGCACTCTAGCCAGGGCAACAGAGTGAGACTCTGTCTCAAAAAAAAAAACAGAAAGAATTAATTTTGGGCTGGGTGCAGTGGCTTGCCTGCACCTGTAGCCTCAGCTCCTCAGGAGGCTAAGGCAGGAACATCATTTGAGCACCCAGCCTGTTTTATTAATTTTTATTCTCTCCTTTTTGGTATCTGAGTAGGCCTTTGAGTTAGAAGAAACTCTGTCCCCTGTTAGCTTGCCTTCTCTCTTTTTCCTCAATATCTTTAATATTTCCTTAGAAGACAAAGCATATATATCCATATGTTTCTGGTTTTTTTCCAATTTGAAGATAGAAGAGTAGGCCTTAAAATATTTATAGGTCTTATAGGTAAAATAATAAAAATAGAAAATAAAAATAATATAGATTACCTTCCATATATAATATAAAATAGTAAGTTTTTTAAAACCATGTGTTGGGCATTTCATTAAGTTTTTTAATGCATCATTCCATTTTCTTAAAATAACCTTATGAAGTAGGTATCATCATCACCATCATATTCATCATCATCCTCATCCCCAATTTGCAAATGAGGAAACTGGACTGAGAGAAATTAAGAGACTTGGGCAAAGCCATACAGCTATTAGATGGTGGAGCCAAGATACAAACCCAGATAGTCTGACTTCAGAAGTATACCACCAAAGAACCAAACCAAAGCTAATAAATGAAATTTAGAAGATAGTGCAGTTATTAGTTCACACACTTGAATTTGTGTGTGCTCGCTCTCTCACACAGACCTGCTTTTACTGCTTGAATGTATTATATCCAAAGTGACTGATGATTTCAAGTTTTAAAATGTCCTCAATGCAAGCATCTCTGTATGCCTATTATAGATTATTAGTGAGCGAATCAAATTAGCCCAGGCAAAGACAAGGTTCCATTTCTGTTATGGTGGGGTATGCATGGGGTGTAGTTTTCAGAAAAGGAGTGTATCTGCTTGCCATCTTGAATACTCAAATTTGCAAAGGTAATTTGCCTCATCTGGATGATAATTAGTGGGTGATATGATGGTAGAGATGGTCTAAGTTGGAGAATAACGGGAAACTGGTTAAAACTAGCTTTGGAAAGTTGGTGGCATCATAGAGGGTAAAATATATGAAGCTTGTTTATAAATTATAAATCAGTGTTGGAGAATGAAATATGTTAATGAAGTCAGCTGTGTCCTTGTGCTATGTGTTAAGATTAAGGGTGTGCTAAAGAATTAGAAAATAGAAAGAAAGGAGGGAGAGAGAGAGCGAGAGAAAGGAAGGAAGGAAGGAAGATAAGGAAGGAAGAGAGAAAGGGAAGGAAAGGAGGAAAGAAAATGGAGAACTGGAAACAACAAGGGAAGTAAGATAATGCTTCATTTTGTCTTTGAAAGCTAAGGCTAAACCAAAGTGTTTGAACATGTAGTGTTGTATGGAAGATGTGAATGGCATAATTTCAAGGGAAGAATACACAAACGAGTGAAAAAATAGTGATCATTTATGGTCTATTTACTGTGTGCTGAGCACTGTTCTAAGTGCTTTCTACTAAATTCTCAGAAGTATTAAACATTATTCTCCCTCTTTTACAAAATGAAGAAACCAGGAGGTTAAGAAAACAGGTTAAGTTGCTTACCCAAGGTCACATAGTCACTAAGTGGTGGAGCCGGGATTTGAACCCCCATATCCAGTTCCAGAATGCTTTTTATGTAGTAGATATTTACTAATGTGTATTATATTATCGTTTACCTTACTGTAATTGAATATAGGTAATTCTGCTTTGTGATTTAAATTAGTTTGAATATATAGAAGGGTTTCCATTTCTCAGAATATTTCAACTTGAGTATCTGCTGAGTATTCTGGGGAGAGGTACTAGAAAAAAATAACAGTGTTTACCCTTAGAGTTTGCAGTTTGTTTTGACAAAACAAAACCACATGTGAGCAGTGTAAGAACAGTAACAGGAACTTACAAACAAGAGCAAATTAATAAAGTACAAAGTAGAGACATGTCTTAAATGTACCATGGGAAATCTTTCCATAATTTGATTTTTTTTTTTTTTTTTTTTTTTTTTTTACTTCTGTCCTTCATCTTTCCCAGTGCTCTTTGGTTCCTTTGGGTTTGGTTTTTATTGTTGTTGTTGTTGTTGTTTTTGTGACAGAGTCTCGCTCTGTTGCCCAGGCTAGAGTGCAGTGTAGTCACCATCACTGCAGCCTCAAACTCCTGGGCTCAAGTGACCCTTCTGCCTCAGCCTCCCAAGTAGCTGAGACTACAGAGGTGCACCACTACACCCAGCTAATTTTTTAATTTTTTTGTAGAGATGGGGTTTCTCTATTGCCCAAGCTGGTCTTGACGTCCTAGGCTCAAATGATCCTCCTGCCTCAGCCTCCCAAAGTGCTAGGATTACAGGTGTAAGCCTCCGCATCCAGCCTCTCCCTTTCTTTATTCACTATATTTAATCACCAGTGCCTGTGGATTATGCCTCCTTAATACCTTGAACCTGTCTACTTCTCTGTATCCCCATTGTTATTTACCTGACTTAGACTTCTCTCTTGGTTTTAATAGCCAGTCATAATATTAGAGGGATCAGTGAAGCAAAAACGATTTGGAAGAATTAAAGTAAATATTAATAAGGCATGCTGAAAATTAGGATTAAGGCCAGAGTGCAGTGGCTCATGCCTATAATACCAACACTTTGGGAGGCCAAGGCGGAAGGATCACGTGAGGCCAGGAGCTTGAGACCAGCCTGGGCAACATAGTGAGACCTTGTCTCTACAAAAAAAATTTTAAAATTAGCCACGTAATCTCTTTTCTTAATTTTTTTTCTTTTATCTTTTTTTTTTTTTTTTTTTTTTACTATTTTTTTCCCTTTGTTTCTTCTTTCTTATTCAAGTCTCTCTCATCCTAGCTGGGTAATCTCTTGAGCCCAGGAATTTTAGGTTACACTGAGTTATGAACAGGCCACTGCACTCCAGCCAGGGCAACAGAGCAAGACCCTGTTTAAAAGAAAAAAAAAAAAAAGAAAGGCCAGGCATGGTGGCCCATGCCTGTAATCCTAGCACTTTGGGAGGCCAAGGCAGGAGGATAGCTTGAGGCCAGGAGTTCGAGACTAGCCTGGGCAACCTAGTGAGACCCTGTCTCTACAAAAAAAAAAAAAAGATTAAAAAATAAAAGCGGAGCACTCTTTATTATTTTTCAAATATAATATTTAGCTATTGATTAATAAATCTTTTGTTCTTTCCCTGAATTCTTTCAGAACTTTTGAATTATAATCAAGTTAACGTTTTTTTCAGGGGCTAATGACCCAGTTGGAAATATTGAAGCCTATTCTGTTGCTTTTCATCTCTAAACCTTAGATTAATTTTTAACCTTTTTCTGGACCCCAGCTAATGGTTATCAATATTGCAAGTGAGGCCGGGCATGGCGGCTTATACCTGTAATCCTAGCACTTTGGGAGGCTGAGGCGGAAGGGTCACTTGAGCTCAGCAGATTGAGATGAGCCTGAGCTAGAGCAAGATCTGTCTCTACTAAACAGAAAAATTAGTTAGATGTCGTTGTGGCGAGCCTGTAGTCTCAGCTACTCCAGAGGCTGAGGCAGGAGAATGACTTGAGCCTAGGAGTTTCAGGTTGCTGTGAGCTATGATGATACCATTGTACCCTACCCGGGGTGACTGAGTGAGACTCTGTCTCAAAACAAACAAACAAACAAAAAAAATTGCAAGTGAAATAAAAATTTGTAATTGGCTGTGAATTTTACTTATTCACTTGTGCCATTATAATAAAAATTTGAGGATTGACTCTGATGCTGTGTCCTTTTTCCTTTCTATTCATACTCCTTTTCAAGAAAAGGAATTTTTCACTTTCCAACTGTAATTAGTTTGAAAGTGTGTTGACTGAAATCATTAAAATAGATTTGTCCCTATCCTCTGAGACTGTGGAGTAAATGATTGTGCAGCCCTCTTAAAAGGTAGAGCTTAATTATCGGATTTATTAGTTAAAAAGGAGTTCCTTAGTTGTTAGCTTACATTGCTCTGAATTATTTAGAAAATCTACCTCCTGGATAATAAGTATATTTTCCTATTTTCAGGTTTGGTCTGAAATTGGAAAAGGCTATTTAGATGGGTCACTTGATCAAAGTACAACTCGGAAAAAGCAATATGAAGATGGTAAGTTTGGTCACTCTTAATTTTTGGTAAGAACAAAAAGATATGTACCCCAGTTTTTTGTACCCCAGTTTTAATAGGTTATCTCTAAATGGTGAGATTAGAGGTTATTTATATTTTTTCTTTGTGCTTTTTTCCTACATTTTCTGCAATGTAAGTTTTTCTTTAACAAAAGGGAAAAAAGCAGTAAGTTAGTAAAAGAAACACTAGCACTCACCACAGAATGAAGGTGCTGTAGAGTTGGTACACTCTACAGAATTAATGGAAAGTGTAAGCGTACAGTTTTAAGAAAGCAATGTGACAGTACGTATTAAGAGCCATAAATAATAGATGAAATTATCTAAAAGAAGAAGATACTCATGAAGATATTTTTTTGTAGTGTTGTTTCTGCAAGTAGAAAACCAAAACCAAACTAAATATTCAGAGTTAAAGGTATTGCTAAGAAAATAATGCCAATATGATTAACTATTATACAGATATTTGTAAAAAGTATAGCAACATAAAATTTTTTTGCCATTTATAACATCGAGAAAAAATCTCTTCAAAATTGTTTGGTATTGCATACAACTTTATAAAATTTACACAGAAAAATAGCAATTTTAATTTAAGATGCCTTTCCCAAATTATTCCCCTTTACTCCTTTTTTGTTGTTGTTTTATATTTCCTGTCAGTAGTTGAATGATTGTAATACTTCAGTATTTTATTCTGAGCTGCTTCAATTCCTTCTCTGGAAGCACGCAGGGTAAATTAAAATACATAGGCTGCACTGGAATAATGTATTATTTTCCGTATCTAGTTGCATTACTTCACAGGCTTCTCTTCCTTTATCTTTTAAACAAACAAGAAAAATTGAGGCTTACTGTGTGCTAGGACCTATTATATGCATGGAAGACAAAAATCCTAGTCCTTGTTAGCTTACTATTATAGTGATTCCCTTATTGTCCAACAGAAGTCAAAAAAGGACTATTTAATGGACATATTTCCCGCTGTTTTTTACTATTCTGATTACTTAATGGATGCATTTGGATTAATTCCCCTTGATAAAAAATGTATCTCAGAAATAATTGGTTAGGTTAATATGAAATAAAAATTAATAATTTATATTCTTTGATTCTAAATGAAAGTAGATTGTCTAGCATGATATATTCCTTGGTCTATAACATGAACATAGTACAAATTTGAGCTTTTATTGAAAATGATTATAGTTTAGTATGGAATCCCATGGCTGGATCAGAGCTTCCTTCGTTTGAGTAATTCCCAACCTGCTCTACACAGCAGTATCACTTCGGGAACTTAAACAAAACAAACAAACTGAAAATCGGGCCCCATCTTAGACCAGTTTATTCAAAATCTGGGATAAGGGTGGACTGGGCATCAGACATTTTTGTAAAATCTCTCCAGATATTGTAATGTACTTGTAGGCTTGAGAATTTATAGCAGTAGTTACCAAACTTTGCTACACATTGAATCTTTTAAAACATATTGAAGGCTGGCTTCTACCTATAAACATTCAGATTTAATTGGCATGAAGTATGCCTTGTGCTTTGATGATTCAAATATATAGCAAAGTATTGGAACTACTGCATTACAGTGTTAATAATTTCTCATTTGGATAACTAATGTGTACTATATCATTCAATTCTATAAATATTTAGGGAAGATCTACAATATGCAGACATGTTTTAGTTGCTGGGGAATGCAAACCAAGAAAGTTTCTTGCCCTTGTGGCACCACATTCTAGTGGGAAGAGACAGACAATAATCTAAACAAGTAAATTAAATAGTATGTTAAAAGGTGAAAAATGCTGTAGAGAAAAATAAAACCAGAAGGGAATAGGGAGGGCCAGAGGGTGAGGAGGTTGCAACTTTTTTTCCATTTATTTTTTATTTGTATATATTAATGGCCTAAATGTACAGTTTTGCTGCATTGATATATTACATTGTGGTGAAGTCAGGGCCTTCAGTACATACATCACTGAAGCAACCCACATTGTTCCCACCAAGCTACCTCTCATCATCTACCTACTCTCACCCCCCAACCCCTCCAAGTGTCCTTTGTCCACCATTCCACACTCCGCTTCCATGTATACACATTATTTAGCTCCTACTTATAAACGAGAACATGCATTGGAATTTGTCTTTGTGTCTGAGTTGTTTTCATTTAAGATAATGGCTTCCAGTTCCATCCATGTTGCTGCAAAAGAATGATTTCCTTGTTTTTATGGCTGAATAGCATTCAATCGCGTATATACACCGCATTCTCTTTATCCATTCATCTGTTGAGGGACACTTAGGTTGATTCCATATCTTTGCTATTGTGAATAGTGCTGTAATAAACATATGAGTGCAAGTATCCTTTTGATATAATGATGTCTTTTCCTTTGGGTAGATACCCAGTAGTGGGATTGTTGGACCAAATGGTAGTTCTTTGAGAAATCACCATACTGTTTTTCATAGAGGTTGTACTAATTTACATACCCACCAACAGTGTATGAGCATTCCCTTTCTTCACATCCTCACCAACATCTGTTATTTTTTGCATTTTTCATAATAGCCACTCTGACTGGTATAAAATAATATCTCATGGCTTGAATTTGTATTTTCTGATGATTAGTGATGTTGCGCATTTTTACATGTTTCTTGGCCATTTGTATGTCTTCTTTTGAAAAATGTCTATTCATGTTCTTTGCCCACATTTTAATAGGATTAAAATTTGGGTTTTTTGGTTTTTTTGTTGTTGTTTGCTTTGTTTACTATCCTTGTAAATTCTGGATAATAGTCCCCTTGTCAGATGCAGTTTGCAAATATTATCTCCCATTCTGCAAGCTGTCTGTTTACTCTGTTGTTTCTTTTTCTATGCAGATGCTTTTTAGTTTAAGTCCCATTTGTGTACTTTTGTTTTTTGATGCATTTGCTTTTGAGGTCTTAGTTATGATTTTTTTTGTCTAGATCAATGTCCAGAGAGTTTTCCCTAGTTTTCTTCTAGTATTTTTATAGTTGCAGGTTTTACACTTAAGTCTTTAATTCTTCTTAAATTGATTTTTGTATATGGTGAGAGGTAGGGGTCCAGTTTCATTCTTTGGTATATGGCAATCCAGTTTTCCCAGCACCATTTATTGAAAAGGGTGTCCTTTCATCAGTGTGTGTCCTTATTGACTTTGTCAAAGATCAGTTGGCTTTATGTGGTTTCATTTCTAGATTCTCTGTTCTGTTCCATTGATGTAAGTGTCTGTTGTTATACCAATACCATGCTGTTTTGGTTACGATAGCCTTGTAGTATAATTTGAAGTCAGTTAATGTGATGCTTTGTTCTTTTCACTGAGGATTGCTTTGGCTGTTTGGCCTCCTTTTTGGTTCCATATGAACTTCAGAATTATTCCTTCTAATTCTGTGAAAAATGACATTGTTTGGGGGTTATTGTTGTTGTTATTGGATTTTTTTTGTTTGTTTTTTGAGACAAGGTATTGCTCTGTCACCCAGACTAGAGGGCAGTGGCATAATTGTAGCTCACTGTAGCCTTAAACTCCTGGGCTCAACCAGAGCAATCCTTCTGCTTTGCCTCCCGAGTAGCTAGGACTGTAGTCATTTGAGGTGGCGCATGCCTGTAGACCTAGCTACTTGGAGGTTATTTTTTTACTTTTTGTAGAGAAGCTGGTCTCAAACTCTTAGGCTCAACCAATCCTCCTGCTTCACCATCCCAAAGATGTTTTTTGTTTGTTTGTTTGTTTTTTGAGAAAGAGTCTCAGTCTGTTGGCTGGGCTAGAGTGCCATGGTGTCAGCTTAGCTCACAGTAACCTCAAATTCCTGGGCTCAAGCAATCGTTCTGCGTCAGCCTCCCAAGTAGCTGGGACTACAGACATGCACCACCACGCCCAGCTAATTTTTTTCTCTATATTTTTAGTTGTCCAGTTAATTTCTTTCTATTTTTAGTAGAGACAGGGTCTCACTCTTGCTCAGGCTGGTTTCAAATTCCTGACCTTGAGAGATCCTCCCGCCTCAGCTCCAAGAGTGCTAGGATTACAGGCGTGAGCCACCACACCCGACCCTTCCCAAAGATGTTGATGGGTGTTGCAGTGAACCTGTAAATTGCTTTAGACAGTATAGTCATTTTAATAATATCAATTTTTCTGATCCATGAGTTTGAGATGTTTTTCCTTTCATTTGTGTCATCTACAATTTCTTTCATCAGTGTTTTGTAGTTTTTCTTGTAGAGATCATACACCTCCTTGGTTAAATATTTTCCTAGGTTTTTTAGGGGGGAGGTTGGTAGCTATTATAAATGGGATTGCCTTCTTGATTTGGTTCCCAGCTAGATCATTATTGGTGTATAGAATTGCTACTAATTTCTATACATTGATTTTATATCCTGAAACTATACTGAATTCATTTATCAAATCTAAGAGATTTTTGGTGTAGTCTTCAGAGTTTTCTAGATATAAGGTCATATTATCAAAAAACAGGAATAATTTGACTTCCTCTTTTCCAATTTGGATGGCTTTTAATTTTTTCTCTTGTCTGATTGCTTTGGTGAGGACTTCCAGTACAATGTTGAATAACAGTGGTGAAAGTGGGTATCCTTGTATTATTCTGGTTTTTAGGGGGAATGCTTTCAACTTTTCCTCATTACATATGATGTTGGCTGTGGGTTTGTCATATATGGCCTTTATTATTTTGAGGTATGTTCCTTTAATGCCTAGTTTGTTGAGAATTTTTGTCATAAAGGGATGCTGAATTTTATCGAATGCTTTTTCTGTATCTATTGAGATGATCATATAGTTTTTGTTCTTAATTCTATTTATATGATGTATCACATATATTGATTTTCGTATGTTGAAACACCCTTGCATTCCTGGTGTAAAACTCACTTGATTGTGGTATATTATCTTTTTGATGGGCTATTAGATTCAATTTGCTAGTATTTTGTTGAGGACTTTTGCATCTTTGTTCATCGGGGATGTTGATCTATAGTTTTCTTTTTTTGTTACATACATCCTTTTCTGACTTTGGTGTCAAGGTGATACTGGCATCATAGAATAGGTTTGGGGGGAATTCTCTCCTCTTTGATTTTTTTGGAACAGTTTTAGGATTGGTATTAGTTCTTCTTTGTATTTTTGGTAGAATTCAGCTGTGAATCCATCTGGACCTGAGCTTTTTTGGCAGGGGAGATTTTTTATTACTGATTCAATCTCACTACTCATTATTGGTCTGTTCAGGAGTTCTATTTCTTTTTGGTTTATTCTTGGGGGTTGTATGTTTCCAGGACTTTATCCATTTCCTCTAGGTTTTCTGGTTTTTGAGTGTGTAATTGTTCATAATAGTCTCTGATGATCTTTTGTATTTCTGTAGTATCAGTTGTAATGTCGTCCTTTTCATTTCTGATTCTGTTTCTTTAGATCTTTTCTTGTCTTTTCTTGATTAGTCTAGCTAGTGGTTTATCAATTTTGTTTATCTTTTTGATGAACCAAGAGGTTGTATTTTAAGTAATTATTAGGAAAGGCCTCACCAAAATGAGGTGACTTTTGAGCAAACACTTTAAAGACATGAGGAAGCTAGTCATGCTGATCATGGGGATACCTGGATGTCCAAAGGAGTATTCCATCTAGAGGAAAAGTAATTGCTAAATCCTTGAGGTGGGACTCTTCCTGGTGTATTTGAGATACGACAGGAAGGCCAGCATGGCTGTGTTGAAGTTTATTATGAGAGGAGCAGAAGGAGATGAGGTCAGAAAGATTGGAGAGAGGCACAGATATTTTATGGCTTATAGGCCATTGTATGAGTAGGTTGTTAACTATGACATAGGAAGCCACTAGAAGGTTTTGAACAGAGTTATGATCTGAGTTATGTTTTAAAAGGATCACTGGCTGCTGTAATAGACTATAGAGGGCCTGAGTGGAAGCAGGGAGACTAATTAAGAGGCTCTTGCAATGAACCAGGCAAGAGAGAGAATGTGGCTTGGACCAGGCAACAGAAAATATAGAACCAAAACAAAAAAAGAATAAGATAATAATTCTGTATTTTGAAGATAGACCCACAACACTGACTGACAGATAAATATGGGGTATGAGAGAGAGGGAGACACCAAGTATTAGGCCTGAGGAGTTGGAAAATGAGGTTATTGGGAAATAAGATGAGGAAGACTGTGGGAAGATCCAGTTCTGGGGGAAAAGATCAAGAGTTTAGTATGTTGGGGCTGGGCGTTGTGGCTCACGCCTGTAATCCTAGCACTCTGGGAGGCCGAGGCGAGCAGATTGCTCAAGGTCAGGAGTTCGAAACCAGCCTGAGCAAGAGCGAGACCCCATCTCTACTAATAATAGAAAGAAATTAATTGGCCAACTAAATATGTATAGAAAAAATTAGCCGGGCATGGTGGCACATGCCTGTAGTCCCAGCTACTTGGGAGGCTGAGGCAGAAGGATCGCTTCAGCCCAGGAGTTTGAGGTTGCTGTGAGCCAGGCTGACACCACGGCACTCTAGCCCAGGCAACAGAGTGAGACTCTGTCTCAAAAAAAAAAAGTTCAGTATGTTGGGTATGCTTCAGACATCCAGGTTTGTTGTTAGATGTATGAGTCTGGAGTTCAGGGGAAAGACATCTTGACTAGAGACATAAATTTGGAAGTGTTCAGTACATAGATTGTATTTAAAGCCTTGAGACTTGAGATCACCAAGGTAGTGAATATAGATAGAAAAAGAGAAGAGGTCCAAAAAACTCTTTTCTTCCTAATAACCAAGACTTGTGCTTGGACATTCCATCATTAAGTCAAGAAATGAGAAGGAATCAAAAGAAGAAGACTGAGAATGAGCAGGCAGCAAAGTGGGAAGGAAGTGTGGAATTCAGGGGAGTGTGGAGTCCTGGGAGCTACATGAAAAAGTGTTTCCTGGAGAGCAAGTTATCAACATCATCAGTGATGTGATAGGTCAAGTAAGACAAGGACTGAAATGGATCTTTGGATAATTTTATTGACCATTTGATATCAGTTATTTATAACTTTTAGGTTTTAGAAATTTACTTTTCTGATTATTTCATGTCTGTTTCTGCCTCTAAATGAGTGATGCTTGGTTTGGGAGAAGTGAAGTTAGGAAGACAGAATTTAGAAGGAAGGTGGATGACACCATGGGAGAGGTTTATGTGTTTTGGAGGCCTATAAGGTGCTGGCATTGTTCTACTTCTTGACCTGGGTGATGATGATTCAGATGTTGGCTTTGTAATTATTCCTTAAATTGTGCTTATATGTCTTATGCATTTTTTTGTATGTATGTTAAATTTAGCAAAAAGGAGAAACAAAGTTAAACATAAATTAGTTTTCTTTATTGTTGGTTGCTAACTTTGAAGGTTTTATTGTTTTTTTTTTTGATGCTTAACTTCAGATTGTAAGTTTTATTCTTTATATGGTAACATTGTGCAGAATTATTTTTAAAAAGTTCAATCTCCACAAATGATTGGATTCTAAATCATTTTGTTTTTCTTCTCTAAGCCCTTATGCAACTGGAATCTATTTTAAAGAAAATTATAAAGGAACGAAAAGGAAGAAACTTCAGTCAACACGTTTTCATTGACTCCTTAGTACAGGGGAACCTTAATGACCAACAGGTGAGAACCTTAATGACCAACAGGTGATGTGATTGTTAAATGTTTATCAAATAAAAAATAATCACACATGTATACAGTGTGCTTTTTGTTTACTTTAATCCAGATACCTTCCTAGAATTCAATGCCTTCTCTTCTCTTTTACTGTATATCATAAGTAGTATAAGCACTTTGTTATTTAGCTCGTTGAAGCATCTGTGTATTATTTAATACTTAATATTTGGGTAAGCAAATATTGAGCTAAAATGCTCTGGTCATAAAAGAAGAAGAACTTGTATAAGCCTTTATAGACTACGTCACTGTGCCTGCCTGACCAGGTATGGCAGTTTGGCTTATCCACAGTACACATCAGCACACTACTGCATTTGTGGTGGTATCAGGCAAAAGACAGTAATGGAATCATTATTGTCACATCTGTTCACTGTGGGAATCTTCTGCCCCACTGTACACTTGCAAGTCCCTGTGGCCAGAAATGATTTTCTGAGTGTTTTGGCGTTGAAATTGAATCAGGCTTCTAGGACAGTAGCAGGATCTTCTCCACTGTTCTGAGGCTTTATTGTTGCACCAGGCCAAGTCAGAAACATAGGACTGAGCCAATCTGTTTGCCAAAGTGTATCATAAACCAATAATATTAGCAAGAAATAACCCTGATTTGATCATTACACATTGTATACATGTATCAAAATATCACATGTACCCCCGAAATGTGATATATAAATAAAAAATAGACACAAAAATAGCAGTGCAGTATATTAGATTGGTTTTCACATACAGATTTTATTTTAATGAAAACATAATAAAGAAATAATATAATTTTTACCTTTCATTGACTCTAATTTTATACTCTGTAGATTATTTTAGCAAGGCTTAATTTAGGCCGTTGCATTTCACACTTTCTAAACTTAGTTTTGTTTCCTAGATCGTAGAAGACAGTATGATATTTTCTCTGGCCGGTTGCATAATAACTGCAAAATGTAAGTATAAATTGAGTTCTCCTTCAGATGGATTACAAAATATACAAGGGTGAAGCTATTCTAAAATACGATCTGCAAGATCTCTTTATAATTTCCCTTACCTCTTTTTTATTTTTATTTTAAAGGCTTGATTCACACAGGTGCCTTTTTTTTTTTTACCCCGAAGTGCTTGATGCTGCCTCTGAGAATTGCCATAAATATCTTGACACATTTTATTGATTGTGAATTCTAGTTAGTGCCTTTAAAATGAACTGCTATTGACACATTTCCAACTGGAGCAGTGAGCTTTTCCATTTCCTGCTGCTGCTTTTCACTTTGACTCCAACCCAGTCAGCTATTATTAAGGTCTACCAACAGAGGACATAGGCCACAGAAATCACGGTTTAAAAGAACTCTTCTCTTGGTGGAATCGAAGGCGATTTTTATTTAAAATTCTAAAATGTATGCTATGTTTCTAAGTTCCCTCACTGATTTTTAGATTAGTGGAGTACCATTCATTTATACAGTATTCATAAAAATATTTTTGTAGGCATAAAAATATATTAAGATAAAAATGCTTGAAGGAAGTATTAGGACATCAGTTTAAAATCTAGAAAATTTATGTTCACTTGGAGGATTTCATTTATAGCTCTTTCTGTTTGAGGAAGTTTTCTTTAAGATGGTGAGTAGAAACGTAAACTTAAAAATTTTTTCTTTGACATCTAGAGATGTCCAGATATTATATAAAATGGAATTTAGGTAAGCGTATGTCAAAAATAACATACTTGACCTTTTGAAAAAATGCTGATTTACTGGATATGTCTGTAGTCACAGCTACTCAGGAGGCTGAGTCAGTAGGATCTCTTGATCCCAGGAGTATAAGTCCAGCCTGGGCAATATGGCAAGACCCCATTTTTTTAAAAAAGTAAATACAATATTAAAATGCTTACTAGTTTTAAAAATGTGTTACATTAAAAATATGCCTTTGCTAAAGACTTTCAAAAACTCTGAATCACTTGTGCTCTGGACATCAGAAAAAGTGACTATTTACAAGATTGAATTAACATTTTAATCTTATTTTCAGTTTTTAGGGAGTATTTCTATTTCTTTGCATATATGAGTTGGTTATTTCTTAAGGCATCTCTGAAATTTTTGAGAGGCAAGATAGACAGGAAAGCTTAATTAAAGTCTAAGCTTAGTTTGCCACCTGTTGGCCTTGGGCAAGATAATTATCTCTGCATTTTTCTCCTTTTTTAAAATAAGGGTTTAGCTCTAGATGACCTCCATGAAATTGTGTCTCATCCAGTATTGTATTTAAAGGACATTAGATGGCTTAAAAATCACATTTTTAAGCTATTTCCAGTTATCCTTTTTAATGGAGTTCTTCTACAAAAGAACCAATGTTTGAGATTATTACACTTATATTAATTTTAAGTGATAATATAGTCAAGCAGGGTATATGAGTGACTATGCAAATCCTTGTGCTAAATCCTTCAGGTGTGTATTACTATATATTATAAAATTGTATTACAGACATATTGTACACTACACAAGTTTTCACACACCTTGTGAAATAGAAATTCTGTAGTTCACTAAAAAGCCATAATGAAGAAGCAGCATATATAGGGAAAAGTTAAGGACAGGTAGTCACTCATGCTTTTTGTGAATTCTGGATGTGAGAAAATTATCAAAATAATTGAGTAGAGGCCGGGCACGGTGGCTAACGCCTGTAATCCTAGCACTCTGGGAGGCTGAGGCAGGTGGATGGCACAAGGTCAGGAGTTCGAAACCAGCCTGAGCAAGAGCGAGACCCCGTCTCTAATAATAGAAAGAAATTAATAGAAATTAATAGAGAATTAAATTAAAGAAATTAATAGAAAGAAATTAATTGGCCAACTAACAATATATAGA
>CAUYRT010008264.1:0-87967 GCA_963574885.1 Lepilemur ruficaudatus | reverse complement strand
CTACTAAAAATAGAAAGAAATTAGCTGGACAACTAAAAATACATAGAAAAAATTAGCCAGGCATGGTGGTGCATGCCTGTAGTCCCAGCTACCCAGGAGGCTGAGGCAGAAAGATCACTTGAGCCCAGCAGTTTGAGGTTGTTGTGAGCTAGGCTGACGCCACAGCATTCTAGCCCAGGCAACAGAGTGAGACTCTGTCTCAAAAAAAGAAATTAAAAAGGTTGAAATAGATTATTTTTCAATTGAAATTGGAGAAACACTTTAGGGCATTGGTCTGGGCAAGGTCTTCTTGAGTAATATCTCCAAAGCTCAGGCAACAAAAGAAAAAACGGACAAATAGAACCGCATCATGCTAAAAAGCTTCTACACAGCAAAGAAAATAATCAATAAAGAGATAACTCACAGAATGGGAGAAAATGTTTATAAACTATCCATTTAATAAGGAGTTCCAACAATTCAATAGGGAAAAAATCAAATAATCTGATTAAAAAATGGGCAAAGCATCTGAATAGACATTTCTCAAAAGAAGACATACAGGTGGTCAACAGATACATGAAAAAATGCTCAACATCATTAGTTATCAGAGAAATGAAAATCAAAACTATAATGAGATATCATCTTACTCCAGTTAAAATGGCTTTTATCAAAATGACAGGCAATAATGAATCCTGGCGGGGATATGGAGAAAGGAGAACCGACATATGCTGTTGGTGAGAATGTAAATTACCACAACCACTGTGAAGAACAGTGTGGAGGTTCTTCAAAAAACTGAAAACAGAACTACCATGTGACCCAGTAACCTCACTGCTGGATATATATCCAAAGAAGGAGAATTCAGCATATTGAAAAGATATCTGTACTCCCATGTTTATTGCAACACTATTCACAATAGGCAAGATTTGGAATCAACCTAAGTGTCCATTACTGGATGAATGAATAAAGAAACTGTGGTACATATACACAATGGAATATTATTCAGCCATAAAAAAAGAATGAAATCCTGCCATTTGGAACAACATGGATGGAACTGGAGAACATTATGTTAAGTGAAATAAACCAAGCACGGAAAGACAAATCTCACATGTTCTCGCTCATATGTGGGTGCTAAATATTAAAAACAATTGGTCTTCTAGAGACAGAGAATAGAATGATGGTTACCAGAAGCTGGAAAGGGTAGCAGGGAGGGAGTATAAAGTAGGGATGGTTAATGGGTGCAAATATATATAGAGATAGAGTGAACAATATTTGATAGAACAACAAAGTGACTATAATCGACAATGAGTTAGGATATACTTTAAAATAACTAAAAGAATAGAATTGGAATGTTTCTAGCAGAAGAAATGATAAATACCTAAGGTGATATATACCCCAATTACCCTGATTTGATTAATTCACATTAAATATGTGTATCAAAACATCACATTTACCCTATAAAGATACACAACTATTATTTACCCATAATAATTAAAATTTTTAAGAAATAATAATGCCAAAAAAAAAAAAAAAAGCAAAGGAAAGAAGGGAGTAAGAGAACAAGTGAAACAAAAAGCTCCTCTCCTCAGGTAAAACCTTGCCTTCCTCACACTGCATCCTTATGTAACTCTTCTGAACCATTTCTCCTGGGTAAAGATTTTGTTAATGGATTTTAAACAGCATTACAGTAAAGGAGTGATTTAAAAAACCATTCCTTTTGGTTCACAGGGATATGGTTCTATGTAAAGAGAAAATAAGATGAATCTAATAATAACGTTTTATTTTTTATCAAATGAATGTCAGAGCTCATTAGAAACTTTATTTTATCTGGCATTTTGGTGAGTTTGTTTTTATTCAGTTTTTCATATTCACAAAGGAGGTGAATTATAAAAAAATTAAGATTTTTATCCAAAGCCACATAGGCATTAGATGTGAGTAACCTTGGCATTGCTGAAATACAACTTGCCTTTTTCCTCTGAGCCTGCTTAAAATATTAATGAAGCCCTTGAAAGCTTTCTCATCTGTTTTTAATTTTTCCCTTACATGGTATTGATTTCTATTTTTTAACTTCAAAAATTCATATATAATAAAATTGTTAAAAAGTTCAAAAATAACTCTTCAAAATTTAGCATTTAACCTAAATTTTTTTGTTTTTAAAAAGACCTAATTGTACTGCATAACATAGTTAATAATACACAAATCAATATTGCATAAAATGATAAACTTTATTTTTGAAAAGTTTGTTTTCAAGAGGAACTGAACCTATCCTTTAGGGATTTTTTTGTTTTGTTTTGTTTTGGTTTGGTTTTTTTCCTGGTAGCTGCTAGCTTCATAAAGGATGATTTGGCATATCAGTTGATGTTTAGTTTGGCAAAATAAAAATTAAAGTTTATGCTATTCCTTTTATGTAAGTCTAAGTACTATTGCTTAAAATTTCCTTTTTGGAATTTCCCATGTAAAATTCTTACAAATTGAGAAAAGACTATAATTCAGATCTATTGATAAGGGTTAATTGCTGATACAGATGTACTATGAAATACATATGTAAAATTTGAGAAGATATTTTAGGGAGGATATGAATTAGCCATTCCTAAGTCACTTTCTTCACTTGTGAAGAGTCAACATTTATTAGGTTAATATCAAATACTTGAGAGTAGAATCTTGAAATATTGACTAGATCTGAATTCTTGCTATAATATTTGGGATATCTGAAAATCAAATATAATTGTGGAAATTCAGACGCACTGTCATTTATTGACTAGTTCTGGTAACTTATTAATTAATATTTCATTTCATTTTTTATTTTTTTTTATTTCAGAATATTACGGGGGTACAAATGCTTTGGTCACATAAATTGCCTTTGCACCACCCGAGTCAAAGCTACAAGCATGCCCATCCCCCAGACAGTGTGGGATGGGCATGACAGCATGACACCCATTAGGTATGAATATATCCATCCCCTCCTCCTTCTTCCCACCTGCCCAGTCTCCGATGAATGTTACTACCATATATGCACGTAAGTGTTGATTAATTAGGACCAATTTAATGGTGAGTACATATGGTGTTTGTTTTTCCATTCTTAAGATACTTTACTTAAAAGAATGGGCTCCAGTTCCATCCAGGATAATACAAGAGGTATTAGCTCACCATTTTTTAATGGCTGAGTAGTACTCCATGGTATAAACATATCATATTTTGTTAATCCACTCATGTATTGATGGGCACTTGGGTTATTTCCACATCTTTACAAATGTGAATTGTGCTGCTATAAACATTCGAGTACAGATATCTTTTTTATAGAATGCCTTTTTTTCCTTTGGGTAAATACTCCACAGTGGAATTGCTGGATCAAATGGTAATTCTACTTTTATTTCTTTGAAGTATCTCCATACTACTTTCCACAAAGGTTGTTTTAGTTTGCATTCCCACCAGCAATGTATGAGCGTTCCTATCTCTCTGCATCTATGCCAACATTTGTTGTTTTGGGATTTTTTGATGAAAGCCATTCTCACTGGAGTTAAGTGATATCTCATTTTGTGGTTTTGATTTACATTTCCCTGATGTGGATTAGAGATATTGATAATTTTTTCATATGCTTGTTGGCCATTAGTCTACCTTTTGAAAAGCTTCTATTCATGTCCTTTGCCCATTTTTTAATGAGGTTGTTTGATTTTTTCTTGCTGATTTTCTTGAGTTTTTTATAGATTCTAGTTATTAGCCCTTTATCGGATGTAAAGCATGCAAATATTTTCTCCCATTCTGTTGGTTGTCTATTCACTCTAATGATTGTTTTCTTGACTGTGCAGAAGCTTTTTGATTTGATAATGTCCCATTTATTTATTTTTATTGTTGCTGTGATTGCTTTTGGAGTCTTCGTCATAAATTCTTTGCCTAGGCCAATGTCTACAAGAGTTTTTATAACTTTTCTTCTAGAATTCTTGTGATTTCATGCCTTAGATTTAAATCTGTTATCCATCATGAGTTGATTTTTGTGAGAGGTGAGAGGTATGGATCCTGTTTCAGTCTTCTGCATGTGGCTTTCCAATTTTCCCAGCACCGTGGCCAAATATTTCGAACAAATAATTATCTTTTACAGAGGATTATAAATGAGCTCCTCATTTAAGAATTCCCTTTATTCATGGTTGTTGTTTGTCTGCCTTTATTTCTGGTGATATAGAAGAAACAGGGCAGAGTGGGCAGGGAAGGCCCACACAGTCTAGCACATGGGTCTGGCACCCTCAGTCTTAGTGTGTAGTATTGGAAGGTGAAAACCAGAAGCCCTGGCTTCAGAGGGTTCTCAGGCCAAAGCTCAGACATGAAATTTCCCTCTAAGCTGACCTCTCCCTTTTTGTTCTTTCTCTGTGATTGGCCCCTCCATCTACCCAAGCCAAGAGCTTTGCTTTATAGTCCATTGGATAGTAGCCCCATATCCAATCACTTCTCATGACCTAATGAGCCCGCCTCTTTCATCTGGATTCTTTTCTCACCACGGCCTAACCCTCAGTTCATGTCTCTCACATAGATTACTGTTACTATAATGCCTCCTATTTGAACTCCTTAGCTCCATCAACCTCTGCGCCACCTACCCCTTCCCCATGAGCTTCTCTTGCACGTACACATAATCCATTCTTTAACCACTGATACTCCTAACACAAAAATCTCATCATGTCATGCCCTTGTTTAAAATCTGTCTTTGTCATATCATAACACTCTGGGTTCCTAGGCAAAATTTAAAAAATAATAATAAAATAAAATCTGTCTTTGACTTTGCACTACCTTTAGGATGAGTCTAAACACAATAACATGACTTATAAGACCTACTTTCCTCTGATCCCAGCTTATCTCTCCAGGAACATTTCTCACCTCAGAGACAACTTTAGTCAATACCGAAATTCTTTCAGTTCAGGACACCATCAGCATATTCTGTATTATTTTCATCATCACATTACCACTCTGTATTTTAAAGGCCTGTATATTCAAATGGA
The DNA here is from genome assembly GCA_963574885.1 of Lepilemur ruficaudatus. NCBI lineage: Eukaryota > Metazoa > Chordata > Mammalia > Primates > Lepilemuridae > Lepilemur > Lepilemur ruficaudatus. The sequence goes on along the minus strand of CAUYRT010008264.1, from coordinate 83,009 downwards.
CCCTTCACGAGGCAATTGGCTTCATGAGCGCAGGGACTGGGGGTTTCTGGTCCATTGTTATATCCTTAACACCTAGTACAGTGTGTGGCTTATAGTCAGCTATCATTAAAAGTCAGTTGGATATTTGAATAGATGAATTTTTTACTGTATCACCAATAAAGGTAGAATGATAAAAACAAGAACCAAAGCAGTTTTGGAGTCACAATAGAGGTATCAAAGGACCGGGAAAGGCAAGAGGGAGGTCCTGCTTTTCCCTGCCTTATGCTACCATTTGCAAGGCCTAGGATAAGAATGCAAATTGAAGCCCACATATGTCTAACAATTAATATTTTCAAGTTGAAAATCAAGGCAACAAGCGGTTAAATAAAGTATATTTTATCCTGTTACTTTGACAAATATATACTCATAAAAATCTGAGGCAGCCAGGTATTATTTTAGAATTCCTAGACACCTCAAAGTTCTGCGTCACAGCATGGAAGCACACGGTAGCTCCCCACTCCCATCCTGTACTGCAAAAATGTGAGCACCTCAGTCCTCATTGCTAAGCTCCATCTACATTCCCTGAAACCAGCTATCCTTAGGCCACTCCCAGGCCCTTATAGGTGTTGTCTACCTCAGGGAGAGGGATCTGGAAAAGAGACCTGTGCAAGCTTTGGAAGTGGTTCCAGGGCAATTAGGGCACTGACTTACAGAATTCTAGGTACTCAGGATGTGGTCTAGAAGGAGGGGGTGGAGAAGACATAGACTTAATGTGGGCCAACCCCCTTGACCTACAGACTGGGTAGGGGCATGGTCACAGAGGGCTGTGTCTAAGGGTGATACTGCAAGCAGGAGGTGACCTGGATTTGTTCTAGAGATTGCACTCCTAGTATATGTCTGTGAAAGTGTAGCATTAGCAAGAACTGTCTAATATTGTATATGTAAAACCCCATCTGAATATATGAGTAGGTCTTAAAGCTTGTAGACATATCTTTCCTAACCTTTTAATTGTTCAGATTTCAAGACCATGTGACGGTTGTTCTGTTGTGTTCTGGGAAGCAGTTTCAAGTAGTGCTTAAGAGCAGTCTTTCAAGCTAAAACAGGGTTTTGAGTTGTGAGTAGGTTTGGGTTCTGAGTTGTCCCTTTACTGGCTGTGGAGCCCTGGGCAGAGTGCTTCATCTGCTGAATAGAGGTAATAAAACTTTCCCGCAGGGTTGTAGTGAAAGTATGTGAGGTTAAAGTCTTTAAAAGGCTTAGCTGAAGTAAATGCTCAGTAGATCATAGTGCTGTCATCATCATCATAATCACTGTCATTATTCTTACAGCTGTTATTTCTCATTGTCCGTAACTATTATGATGACCTTGGGCAAGTCAAATAACCTCTCAGAACCTCAATTTCTTTATCCACAAAATGAGATGTTTGGAGTAGAAGATAACTAAGATTCTGTCCAGTTAAGAGTAAGGACTTTCTGGAGTTCTTTCTCTTTCCATGTACATTGGACTTGAACTTGACCTCCTGAGTTACGTTGTAAATTATTAATGGAAGTAAGTTACTGTGCATATAATATCATTGTGTATTCTATTTTAAGCAAACCCAGTGTGCAAAAACCGAAAAACCCTGGATTAAATATGCAATTTATGAAGCAAGTATTTGCTTTACAGAAAGACTCAATGTAGAGTTCCTTTTACTCACAGGCTCTTCTAGTACATTAAAAATCAAATTTAATTTACAAAAAGATATTTAGTTTGCCCACAATTTTTCATAAAACATATACAGAGATTTTTAATCTTTTTGAATCACAGAATCTTTTGAGAATTGATTAAATCTGATTTCCTCTCTGAGAAATGATCATAGTTGCAAATATTTACATACAATTCCTGGAGAGGGTGTGCTCTAAGGATCCTAATTTAAGAGTCCCTGACATAAAGCCAAAACAAAGACAAAACCAATAAAAGTGTGATATGCTGAGGATATTGAAGGCATTTCTAAATTTGGCCCTCTAAACACCTAGCTCTTTTCAGGATCAGAGAAACAAAGAGAGAACATTTCTTGGATGCATACTCTGTGCCAGACACTGTGCTAAACATTTTAGAAGTATTATATTGTTCTTCTCTTTCCAAATCCTAAAGACAGGTATTATTTCTGATGAGAAAACTGAGTCTCAGAGAGTAAGCAATTCTTTAAAGTCTCATCACTAGTAAATGGTCAAAGCAAAATTTGAACTGAATCTGGCTCTATAGCTATTACACTATGAAAAAATGCTCTAAATTCATTCACATTTCTTCTCAAACTCCTAAATCTTTATAAAAGCATAGGTCACAGAGATGCAGTTTTTCTCTTCTTAGCCAACTTCTCACAAAGGGACTCCTTAAACCAGCTTCACGTTGACAACCAATCCTTTCCCTCTCCCGTGTTTTGTGCCATCTTATTGGAGCTGGGAAGACTTGCAGGAGTGATATGTGGCTGTTGGGATGGGGTGGGGCAGGTAGAGAGCTGAAGAATGATGGACTCCCTTGGCTGGATGGGATTCAAAAGTTCTGATCCCCTACGTGCCCTAGTAAAGTTTTCCAGCTGACATCTGTGTTAAAGCGTTGTCAGCTGAGGAGAAGAGAAGTGGCCTGACAGATTCAGAATGTCCCATGTGCCAAGTCTCACACGAGAAAAGTGAAGACAGGTCCCATTTGGAAAAGAAGACCTGCTTCCCCAAAGATTTATTACACAGGGGTCATGTTGCATGACATGGGCTGTGGTCAGTAGACTTGACTCCTCCTTGACTCATTCACATTTTGTAAGATAGCTAGTTAATCTCATTAAAAAGAAGGGAATAAATGAAGGGCCTTATATGAGTGACAGGACAAGCTGAGTTTTATTGGAATTCTGTCTTGGTGCTATAAGCTATTATTGACCTTTCTTCAAAAACAGCTCAGCCCAACACTGTGCAGAAATCACTGTTCTTTGCACACTTAAAGAGCTTATATATTAAGGTGAGGTCTGTGTCAAGAATGTCAAAATAGAACATTCTTGGTGATTTGGGAATATGCTGACAAATTCATTTTTGGTTTCAAGGCATTTTAAGATACGCTATCTTATCACCTCAGACTTCACAGTGTGTCCTAGGAAATTACGCTGTTTTCACAGTGATATTAAAGGCACTGTGAGATTTGGTATTTGGTTTAGATTTTCCTCATGATTTCCCACATGATATAGAACTGCTTTATAAAGTCACTTACTACAAAGTATTTCAGACCTTTATTTGGCAGTAATGAGGAAAATTGTACTTGAGAATATTTGGGAGTGAAATATGCATATTTAGGAGTAACTGACATCTGACATGTAATTTTTCTTATATGCTACGAATGATGTAAGAGATAGTCTCCTATTGTAAAGATGGTACCTCCTTATATCAGCAAGGCAAGACAGAATAACATAATGTTAAAGTATGGACTCTAGAGCTAAATTATGTGTGTTTGAACCCCACCTCTGCTAGTTGCCTGCTTTGGGATTTTGGGCAAGACATTTAATCTCTGTGTGCCCTGTTTCCTCATCTAGAGAATACAGGTAATAGCAAGTTCTTCTCTTACTGCATGAATTTGAATATTGTGTGAATTAATATACGTAAAGTGCTTAGAGCAGTATTGGTGCATAATAAATGTTATATGTTAGCCATTGTTATACAAATGTGTAAAGATGACCAGTAAAGTCTACTTTAGGTGTTAAGTGGTTTGAAAAAATAAGTTAGTTTATCCTTAGTTGAGGATAAGGCTTTATATAGAGTTTATCCTTATCTTTGTCTTGAGAAAGTTCTAAATAGGACCATTGCCTTTCCTTCTGTCTCTTCTTATATCAAATCTGCATCTGCCCTAACATCTGTGGGCTGAGTATCCTTATGTACTTACAAATGGAAGTGTTTGATAAGTTTCAATTTGATTGATTGAATAAATACCATATCTCACACATACCCAACCTATTTTGGCCAAACATATGTCAGCCCTACTGTGGTAATGAAATACTACTTTAAATGTTGCTGACTTCATAACAATTTTGAATATAATCATTGAATACTAAGGGAACAAATAGCACTAATAATATGTGAGAAATCTTTGTAATCATTTGATGCTAAAAAAAATGCCTTCACACTTGAAAAGGCTGGAAACTGTGGTCATTCATTCATGTAAAATATGTAGTGAGTACCTATGCCTGGCACTGTTCTGGGAGCTGAGAATATAGTCCTCGTTGCCTTCAGGGAGATTATATTCCAGTGAGAGGAGACAATGAACAAGTAAACAAATAAACTAATTTTAGAGACAGATAAATGCCATGGAGTAGATAAAACAGAGCAATGTAATAGAGGGAGGGCCTCACCGAGGAGGTGATAATTGAGCTGAGGCACAACTGAATTGGGAGAAGAGGGTTCCATTATGAGGGAACAGCAAAAGCCAATGCCTAGATAGGAATGAATTTGATAATTTTGGGAAAGAGAGGGGAAGCTTAGATCTTGGGTGGTGGAGTGGGGAGGGGATGTGGTACTAAATGAGGTTTTGGAAGTAGGCAGAAGCTTAAACCTGTGGTAACTGCAGGCCCTGGTAAGGTGTTAGATTATAGTCAAAGTGCAGTGGGAAGCCATTACACTGGAGTGACATGATCAGATTTTAAATAATTTGTTTGGCTGCTGTGTGGACGACCAAGTGTAGGAGAGCATAAGTGGTCCCAGGAAGATCCCTTAGGTCCCTTAAAAGATATTAGCCATAGTCCAGACATATGTTGATGTCTTGGCCTAGAATGTGGCAATGACATGAAGGGAAGCTGGAAGATTTGCAATCTATGTTAGAAGTGGTAACAACAGGGCTTGCTGATAGTCTGGGTGTAGATGGAGGCTAAAGGAGGAATCAAAGAGTCATATATTTTAAGGTCTTGCTCAAATCCTGCCTTCACAGTGAAACTTTCTCTAGCTATTCTAACCCACTTGAGTCTCTCCTTTTAGTGCCATGGGTTTTTTGTTTAGCTCACAATACATGCAAAGCATGGTGCCAGGTGTGTAGGACACATTAATGAACAAAACAAAGATCCCTGCCCTTGCAGAGGTTATATTCTGTCCTGTACTACTTCTATATCTGCACCTATAATTTACACTAAAATTTCTGTCTTCATATTAGTCTCTAATTATATCAGATATATTCTTTTTGTTCTTTAAATAGACAGGACCAGGAACTGCACTTTACAATTTACCATAACGTCTAGCTCAATGATGGGGAAGAAAATGTAACAGCCAAAATATGTGGATTTTTTTCACAGATAACTTGTTTATAGGCTTGCCTGCTTTAAGTAAGTAAATTTGTGAAAATCTAAAATTGAAATTCAGATCATTGGAAAGACCATCATTTTTCCATTGAAAAAGGATGATTTATTCACTCAAAAGATACTTTAAAATAACAGACCCCTCATAATGAATGTGCTTAAAAGTTTAACATGTCATTATATCTTTGTCAGTGGGGTGTGGTAGTTTAACTGAAGTTAAAGTGTCAGAGGTCAAATTAATCTAAAATGAAGACAGGCTAAAATTTAGAATTGTAAGTAAAAAAGAAAATGATTTCTGATTTCTAAAAATTCAAATATATCAACTTTATCAGGGACTTCCATTTTCTACATTTATAATTTATAATCAACAATTATAAATTTTCCTTCCTGAACCAGATCATATTCATCCTGGCAATGAAAAGTAACCATTTGAATACACAAGAAAATTGGCTTCTGGTTATCTCCTTCTGAGTTATTACTTCAAATATTAAAAAGAAAACACCGTGGTTTTATGTTTTGCAAAGAAAATTGAGCATCTTTGTAAACCATCTTAGGACATTGACTTCTTTTCAAGACCCCTTATAACAATGTTGGCACTGAGGTGCTATTGCTAGTGTGATGGCTCTACCCAATACATCCATCCTGTGGATTAATTAAGTTTTTGAGGACTATCCCAGGAATCCAATGATGATTTATGACTTTATTTCTATGGAAAATGATTCTGAGTTCCAGAATATTGACTCTAAAACCTAGGTTAGGAACACACCTCATTTATAAGGGGTCCTCTTAAACTCATTTCTGTATTTCTCATAATCCACGTACTCTTTTTGAAGATGATCCTAATTGTTAATGGGCAATAAAACTTTTAATCAGGTAGTATGCAGCAGGAAAATTCTTATAGTAAAAACATAGATGATGTTCCCTGTACCTCATTTATTCATTCAACATATCCATTGAATGCCTTTTCTGTGCAGGGCCCTAGGCAAACAGCAGTAAATCAAGACTGATCTCTAACCCAGATGACCTTAGATCTCACTGGGGAAGAAGACATATGCACAAATAATACACAATCAAATGTCTTAAGTATTGTAATAGAGATTGTAAACGAAATGCATTGCAGTTTCAGAAAAAAGCAAGATACAATCTTCAGAGGGAAGAGGAAAGTATTCCTGGAAGAGATGGTATTTAAAATGTCACTTGAAAACAGAGAGAATTTGAAAGTGGACAGAAGGGGAAAAGCATCCTAGGAGGCACAACAGCATAAGCAGAGTGACAGAAGTCTGAAAGTGTGTACATACAAGAACCAGCTAGTGCTTCATGAGGTGAACGTGTCTGAAGTAACTACCAGGTATAAGACACTGCCTAAGAGGCCAGAGACAAAAAGAAAAGAGGTGGGTCTTACCCTTGAGGGAAAATTTGGTTTAATAAATGTTATAAAGTGTAAGTGAAAAAGCATTTTTCAGTTAAGTTTGAAGATGGTAGTGGATGCTGAACTGAAGCATTGGAATAGGATTCTGTGGTGACGGCTTTTGTGATGGTGATAATGCTTGTCATTTACTAAATCCTTCCATGTTCTAGGCACTGTGGTGAGAATTTATTATACATGCATTATTTCCTTGAGGTCTCCTCATGAGGTATGATTACTGTTTTATTCCTACTTGTTAGCTGAGAAAATTGGAGATTAACAAGTCAATTAATTTATGTAATGTTGCCCAGCTGGTAAATAGCAGAGTAGAGATTTGAACAGGCATATTGGATTTCAGAGCCAGTAACTCACTAAGGGCAGCCTTAACAGATGTCTGAGTAGGAAAATGATTAATTTGAGCTGTTCTTAAAAATTCACTTGACTATGGAGGGCGGGAGTGGGTGATATAATGATTAAAGAATTGTGCTAAATGAAAGTAATGGTAATGGGTATGAAAAGGGGACGGAGGTGACAGATGTCGTAAAGATAACGGGGGCAAGGAAGAGGGAGGAGTCAAATACAGCTTTAAGTTTCAGAGTTGGTGTAGTTGGAAGTCCTGTGGTGCCAGGCAGTGAGATGAAGGCCACCAGAGGAGGAATGTCCATTGGGAGTGAGGTGAAGAGGTGGAGGTCCAGAAGCTGGGATGACTAGTTTAATTTTGTACAAGTTGAACTTGAGGTGCCAATGGGCTACAAGTGGAAGGGATTTAGCACGTAGTTAGAAATACAAAAGTTGAGCTTGGAAAAGAGGTCATTTAGAAATGAGATCATATTCTGCAAATGGTAGAGGGGTCCAGTGAGACTGAAAAAGGCCTTAAAAATAAGAGTTTTTATTAGGCTGGAGAAATCATAAGTGAAATTATAGGGTTTATGAAGTGAGGGGGGTTAGTAATAGTGAAAAAAAAGTGTAGGCTTCTTTATTTTACTATTATTATTTTTTTTTGACTAACAGTAGCTGCTAATACTTTAAAAGAAGCTAAAAGTTAAAGGCAAGTAGTTGGTAGACTAAGAGATTAGCAGGAATGAAGCAAGTTGTGTTTGTTTTTCATAAGAATGGAATGCTGAGACAAGAAAAGAAAGATGGTGGTTGATAGAGTAAGGTCTTATGGAGTGGGTAGGGCTGCATTAGCTCAAGGTGATGAGTTAACTGGGTAAGTGATGCCTGGTGCCTTCTTGGGGATCTATCCAAACTCTTCCCAGGTTTTAGGTGACCGCTGAAAATGCCACCTCTCCACTGAGCCTTTTTCTGTCCCATAGTTTCCCCCTTAGAGACTTAAATGTTTCTTATTCTCCCACCACTCTTAGTGTACATACATGGACCAGTGGTTCTCAAACATCATCATGCTTGTAGTCACCTGGAGGGCTTACTAAACCACCAGCTGCTAGGCCTCACTTCCAGAGTTTGTGTTTCTGCAGGTCTAGAGTAAGGCCTCGAAATTTGCTGTTCTAACAAGCTCTCAGGGGGCTCTGATGCTACTGGTCTGGGGACCACATCTTGTGTACTACTGAACTAAACTAAAAGTATGTGATAGGTATAAATAAAGAGCTTGGGAGTTTGAGGATGCACTACTGTGCCATATCTGGAAATGTTGTAGAAAAATACTCCACGAATCAGTCATGATTTAATGGCAGCCAAAAAAGAATGGAATACTTTGTCTAGCTCCATGAAACAAAAATACTTTGAGGAAGGCATCAATCTAATCTCTCTTGATCAGAGGTTTCTTAGGAGAGGTCTACCAAAGATGAAGATTTTAGAAAAGGAAAAAACCACAGCCATGACTATAACTTTATTTTAATCATGAAGAACTAAATATTATGTGAGCAAGAAGTACACAATTGTTATTTGGGGGAAAATAAATATAGAGCTAGCATACCATGTTCCATTTAGAATAGTATTTTGTTATTATTCATAACTGAGATCATTTGGCCTGGAGAAATACACCATTTCTAAGAGTTGGTTTTATAATTACTGTTTGTTTGCTGCATTTAATTATTCACTTAGGTTTACCTGTCCCGGATAGTTACTGTGAAAATGTGACATAAGCAGATACACTAAATCTCTGAATTTGGGTAGGTGTCATTTGTTCTGTACGCCACTAAAGTGTTGGCTATGGTTGGTGAATGTGCTAAGTTGCACAACCAAAGGTGCAAAATCCTTCCTGACATTTGCAAACATCAGTCATTTCAAGTTTCTTTTAGTCAGTCAAATGCCCACTAAGCTAACTCATCAGTATCAATGACAATCAGCTTAGCATAAGCAAAACAAGCATTCAGTCATAGCCACACTGTGTACCATTGACATATGAGAAGCCTTATTCTGATCACATAGTCAGATGCCACTAGATGGAGAGTTAGATTAGTTAGATATGAGAGTAAATTATGTATCATTGTAGTTCTAAGCCTACAATTGCTAATTTCACTATGGTAATTGAAATTAGGTTTTTGAGTTGAGATGCATAAACATCCCTATTAATGTTACCAGATTGTCATCTGCTTTAGTCTTTTCGAGTTGTATGCTTTGAATGTTTATTTAAAACCTAAAAAATCCATAGGAAAGGAAACAAATTCATTAGACCATTAGGTATGCAAATAAACTATTCTGGACTAATAGAATATAAATAAAATTCATTTTGAGAACAGATTCCTTTTGGGGAAAAAGGGGGAATTTTAAAATTTGCCTAGCTGCCCACGTAGGCAAAAAAAATTTTTAATTAAAAAAATCTTGAAATCTAAGTGATACTGAAAATTCTAAATTGTTATAAAAAAATAGATATTTTCAGAGAATTGAATTCCTTTGTTAGGAGAGAGATGCAAGTGTCAGATTTCTTGATTTCATTTTTACCAAGACGTAGTGGTAGTTTCTTTTCTGAGCAGCTGGGAGGTACTCAGAAAAATTGCATGAAAGAAAGTCACTTGTCAGTCTTTTAGGATATATTTGGTTTGGTGTCGTCAGAAGGTAGTCTGCCCTTTCCCTAGAATCAAGTTGCAAACACTATCCTCAATAGTAATTAGAGCTAAGCGGCAATTACAGGACATATGATTTGTTCAGACGCACTGCCTGCCGGCTGTTTCCTAGCACCACATTTCACAGGAGCGCCAGGTTGAAATGATGGAATTATTTATCTCTAAATGCAATACCTCATACAGTGCTCAAATGCAGGAGTGAACGTGGACTGTAATCTTAAAAACGAAGGTAAGCACCGCTGACTGATCAGCATTTACCCCTCAGGGAACTTTTTCATGAAGTATGTGACAAAAAAAATATGAAAGTTTAAATCTATTTGGGAAAAAGAAAAATATTAGAATTAAGAAAAATAGAATTTGTTCATTTTGCGACTTTCTTGTCCAGTATTATCTTGGTTTTCCTAATCTGTTTGCATTTAAATTGTACTATTGAGTCACTTTGCTAAATATAATAACGATGTGACTGATTTCCCACATTTCCTTTATCTTTATGACCTACTGTTACTTTTTCATTCAAAGCAGTTATCTCAGAATAACTACTAGGTAAAAATGAGATTTATGTTTAATCCAGGTATGTTAGAACAACTCTCTTCTTTTTCTCTTCTCTTCAGAAAGTATATTTAAGCTGATGACTGTACATGTCTAAGAATCCACATCCAGACTGACAGAATAGTGCTGGTAGCCTGTCATCAGAGTGAGTGACGTGGGTGATTTGCACTCTTGTCACATGATTTTATGATAGGCACCATTTCAAGTTTTAACGTTCCATCTAGTTCAAGTCAAAACTCAATAACTTCATGTTTATTTAGACTCTTGGGCATAGAAATCTCTCTGGAAACCAGGTAAGTTTAGCTCCTCAAGAGGGAATATTGTCTAAGAGTAGGTGTATTTTGTTTGTATACAGTAGATACTTGTGAGATTCTCATTTCTATTTTAACGTTATCCCTTTGCTTTCCCCCACCTAAGAAATCCTTTTTCTTTCAGTTTTGCCATTTGTAAAACATGAATAAATATTACTGTTAGGAAAGAACTTAGAAACTCTTGACACCAGGAAGATGTTTTGATCTTGTAGCCCCCAGTGGGATTTCAGATGGTTTGGAAAATATTGAAAGAGCATCGACTTCTTTTATTCTGTCTTTGTTGGTGGATTAGAGATGTAAACACTGAGGATTCAGTGGGCTCCTGAGAAAAATGAAGATGTTAAATCCAAGTGTGTTAATTTTTTTGAGATCCTTGAGACTGTGGTGTGCAACCTTTTAGCAGATAATATTACTTGATGTAGTTATTAAATAGGCTAGTACTTGATTTTTAAGTAATTTTTTTCTAGTCCTGCATCCATCGTTGGTCCTACTTTCTGTGTTTTCTTTGTCATGGAATTATTTATCCCTGAGCATCACTTTCTTTATCAGAAAAAACATGGAATGATTGTAAGACATCTAAGAGTTTAAAACACTACTTATAATGGTATATGTAAAATGCGCATAAGAAGCTACTCAATATGTGTAAAAGCACCTTATATGAAAAGGTATAGTATTTATACGCAGGACACAATGATAAATTTCTATAAAAATACACCATAAAATTCTATGGTGCATTTAAGTTCCTAACTTGTCTTACTCTATCACCTGTGTGGCAAATAACATCGTGGGAGCACTTTCAAAAAACAATCTTTGCTTATTGCAACTGACATGATTACTTGAGACATAGCCAGAGATATGGTCTAATTTAATTGTTAAAATTAATGGTCTAATCTTGTCACAGGGACAAACTTGTCCCGATACTAGCATGATCTTGCTATTAATTTTTGATTTATAGAAGCAAATATTAAAAGCAAAATTAATACAATGTAGCTGCAAAACCAGGCAAATGACAAATTTTATGAGTGCTTCCTACTTCCCTGGCAGTATTATGGTGAGAGACACAGAAGCAAAGAGGGACAGAGACATGAGAGAGACAGGAGAGATGAGAGGCAGAAAAGACAGATAAGTGAGAAGGAAGGAGCTTGGGAGACAGAGTGTTGGAGAAAGACAAAGGAGGTGTTAGAGGAAAAAAAGAGATAAAAGTCGATCAGAGTTTGGAAATATGTAAGAATTGTGCAATTTTGGAACTTTGGATTCTTTTCACCTTTTCTTTAACTGGAAGCATGCTTCGTCAAGTTAAATACGTTAAGTACCAGGCCCATTTTTATGAATTGTTTACTTTCCTTTGGTGTCTTTTAAAGCAAAGGGAGCTTAAAGTCTGTTTGAAGTTCAGAAGAGACCAAAAGTCAAAACAAACATTCTAAAAGAAAATATTTCCATTCCTTTGTTGCCTTATGAAGCAAATTATTGAAAAGGAAAATAATGAGTACTGTGATTAAATTCTCTACTTCAATGGGACTCCTTATTAAAAAATCATTATGGCTTTGACTTTTGATGTGCATTGAGGGGATAAGAGGGAATCATTTGGGAAGCCAAAAAGAAATTCCGTGTAAGGAATAGTATTCAGCTTTAAAAAAGAAGATCCTACCATTTGCAACAACATGGATGAAACTGGAAGACATTATGTTAAATAAAATAAACCAAAAAGAAAAATACCGCATGGTCTTATATGTGGAATCTAAGGGGGAAAAAAAGTCAAATTTATAGAAACAGAGAATAGAAAGGTAGAAAGGAGGTAACCAGAATGGGTTATGGGGGAAAAGTTTATAGGGAGATGTACGTCAAAAATAAAATTGCAATTATGTAGGATGAATTTATCTAGAGATCTAAAGTACAGCATAAGGGTTATAGTTAATAATACTGTCCTCTATACTAGAAATGTTTTGAGAATATATTTTGTGCTCTTAGCACAGACACACAAAAGTAACTATTGAGATGATGAATATGTTAAATTGCTTTACTATAGTAATCATTTCACTATGTATACATATATCAAAACATACCTTAAATTTTTTATGATATTATTTTAAAAGAAACAGTCAAATTGTAAAACAAAAACTTTGTTGACTTTGATGTATATTTTTTTGAAAAGAAGAAGAAACTCCATGTAAAAAAGTCTGGTACCGTCTGGGGGATGGTCAGGCTTGAGGCTCTGACTGGAGGGGGAGGGGGCAAGGGCAAAGTACATAACCTTAACATTTGTACCCCCATAATACGCTGAAATAAAAAAAAATCACACACACACATACACACAAAGTCTGGTACAAAGTTAGTATAGTAGTACAAGAGTAAACATAATGCACAGGGACAGGGGCAATCATTTTTGATTAATCCCTTCCCATGTAGTAAATTTTGGGGTAGTCGCTGGAGGGCCTTATCCAGTTCTGTTTGGCATATCACTAGTACCCCAGAAGCTGCCTGCATGACTGAAGCAAGTAGTATCAATTTCTAGGATGTCAGGACAAGGACAGAGTTCCAATAAGCCAGTCCAGAAATTGGCCCAGTCTGTTAAATACCCATTAAAGACCCTTTGAAATAAGCATCCCCTGGGTCACAGGACATTCCATGTTTCTTAGGATAACGGTGATCTGCCAGTGTCTCTCGGTTGCCCAGCTCCTGTGTTTGAAGGAGTTAGATGCCCTGCTTAACTAGGTTGTTCCTATTCACACAGTTTTTGCTCTGCTCTATTTCATTTTGTACAGATTTCTACCATACGATAAAAAGGCAAAAGGGAAGAAAAATCATTTTAGGAGTGAGATATTAGGAAACTTAAAATAAGGAATTGGTGCTAATTCTAGTTCACTTTGTAAAACTAAGCCAAACTCACCATTCTTCCTTCCTTCTCCAGATCCCCCCTCACCATTTTTCTCATCCTAGCCCCAATATTACCTCAATACTCGTAGTCTCTTCCCACTCCATCCCTGGCATGGCCAGATCGGGCACCCCATACCGGGTTCCCTCGGGATGGAACAGTGGCTTTCATTCTGCTTGCACAGCAACCCTGGATACCAGATGGAAGACATCTCTGCTGCTCCTGGGTGAACATGGCTTCTTTGCTAAGGAAGGACCAGGAGTGGCCTCCTCTGTGATGGTTACCATGATTGTAATACTCCAGTGGAATTTTTTCTGAAAGTTCTATAGTGCATTATTATTATGGTGGCCATGGGATATGTGCGCAAAAAAGGTTACAGAAGTTTTTATTGTTTCTATTTATTCACAAGTTGTGCTTTCTGGGATTCTATGACTTTTTTTGTGGTTGTTAACATGGGCAACAGCTCTTGAATAGCTATGCAGTGTCTGGTTAATATTTAAGCTAAAGAAACCTTTTTTGCCTGCCAAGGTAGGTAAAAGTAGAGAGCACCAGCAGAGCAAATATTAACTCTGTTTTTTTTTTTTTTAATTAAGTAAGCTTCAGGAAGGGAATATCTTTTTAAAAAAATAATTTATATAAACCACTATTTTTTCCCCATTTTGGTTCTTAAATACCAACAGCCTAGACAGTGAATACAGGAACTGAAATTCTCTGAAACTAAGGGAAAAAACATTTTGTGCCCTGGAGCTAGAATTTATAGCAGCAGCTGAATGCACTGACCTCCAGAATTGCTGTATCCAGGCCCTTTAGCTTGGCCCTTTGTGCGAACTGCAGAGGAGAGGCCTAAAGACAGAGTCAGAGGCCTAAACAGCCCTGCTGCTTTGATCTGCTTGAATGGAAGGTCAGTTGCCATTGCTTGGAAAAATGTGTCTTTTCAGATAGCGTTTGTGTTGCAATTCTGATAGCACTTCAGTATAAAAGCCACCAACACAAATGTGAGGGTGCCGCCTACGATGAGGCTATTTGAATCTGTTATATTGATCCAAGTTTTAATGGGCTTTGTTTTTCTCCTTTTTTCCCATTGGGACTATTAAAAGAATTATTTAAAATGAGGCGTTGTATTCAGTCTTCTGCTGTTTAAACTGGAAAGAAATGTTGGCTCCTGGCCACACTGGCTTTTCTTTCATTGAATTTCTTTCTTCCATTATTCATGTTGATAAAACATTAAAATTAAAATCTCATCTGAAAAATGAATACTTTCTTTTAAATTTCAGTCAAAATAGGAAAGAAAACAGAATAAATAATAATCTAATTAAATTTTTAAGGAAGATAATGACAACAATATATGATTCCTGTACATCTTTCATAGTATAGACTTAAATATTCAAAACAATGTCCCTGCCCACTGAGCTGTAGGTTTTTTTCTACCATCCATCAGGTACCATGGTGAATTAAGCTCTCCTAATCCCATTTTTCTCAATAAAATGATGGGTAGATGTCTAAATCATGTTTTCCTCTAAAATTTTGTGAAATATAATTCCTCTAGAAATAGTCAGTGACTTGAGAAACATGATTGTTGCCTTTCCCAGGGAAGTCTGTATTTTTAGGAAGGTTAACTAAAATAAGTGATAATTCTGTGCTGCTATTAGATCCCCAGCACGCTGTAAAAGGAGAACAAATAGTTCTTCTGCCTGTAACAGAAAGAGGCTTCAGCCTTCATGGAAGGGTCCTGATGCCATTGAGGAGAGTCACTGGGCAAATGTAGCTCAGGACCATCTCCCTGGGCCTTTTTGCCAGAAAATTTCGTCAGGCGCCTGTGACCTCCCAATCTGTTCTCGACCTCAGACAATTTTAGTAAAGCCCTGTCTGGAGATAATTTTGGCTTCTCTAAAGACTTAGTAATTTAGGAACTAAGCACATGACATTCCCCTTTGATAAGTCAGGTGCTTAAAAACTATTTCAAAAAACTAGAGAAAGCATTTGTTAGAATCCTGTTTTTCCTTCTTCAAGTTTCCTTTCTTGCATGATCATGCTTAATATTACTGTATAACAAGCTGAGAAACTGTAACAAAGCAAAAATATTTTAAATTCAGTTTTAACCATTTTAAGTTTACTTAAATTCTTAAATTCTCAGATTTTTCAATGCTGCTTTGAAAAAGAATTGCAACTAATGCTGTATATCACATGTGTAACTAAACTATAGTTTGTACTATATAGTAAATAAATCTTACCCGTTTTTTTTCAACACTTAAATATGAGAAACTCAGTACATGGGCAAGGCATTCAGGTAAAAATGAATTACCACTTAGCTGTGCATATTCTATTGCCACAGCGTCTGGAAAGCCATGGTTCTGTGTAAAAGCTGGCCTGTTACTGCTAAACACAAAGGACACTGTGGCTTAAAATCTCTCACGATGTGACTTTACTGCTGTTTTTTGGTGCCGTACTTCATTATTGCATATCAACTTCAGTGTGGTGCTCAGAAGAATTGATTTTTAAATGCAACATCCTGCCAGGCTGCTGCTGTGGTAGCTGCTGTCGAATTCTTTGGAGGAAACCCTGAGCTGCCCCCTGGGAGATTTGTGCACAGAACTGCCAATTGTTAAGATTTTATGGACTCGGAGTTCTAGATACACATTTTTCTCTGTAGCATCACTAACTAACCTCTGTCAGTCTCCTCTAACTGCTCCCTAAATTCAGCAAGGAAGTATCAGCATTAAGGTGAACTTTTATTTGCTCATAAATTGTTTTGGGCAAAATCAAGCTGGGAGTGGAAAAAATAATTCAAAAAGCATTATCCTAAGACTATACAAACTTGACAGTATTTGAAAATATTTTTCTTATTGGGGAATTTTGGCTATATTTGTCAAAACATTTTATTAAAATTAATAGCATTGACCACATTTTTAAAATGTTCTGTTAATGTATAACATACAGAAAAGTGTACATAAGTGAACAGTTGGATAAATGTACACAAACTTAACATACCTGTGTAACTGTCCCCCAGATCAAGGAAATGACATTTCCAGCACCCTAGCAGATCCTTGCATGCTCTGGTTCAGTCTTTCCACCCGCCATCCTATCCCACCCTTTCTACAAGGACAGCCACTATCTTAACAAACAGCATAAATTACTTTGCCTAGTATTATACTTTACATAAATGGTATTATACAGCAAATGCTCCTTTATTTTAGTTCTTTTTCTCAACATTATGTTTTCAAGGTCTATTTGTTGTTGCGTGTAATTATGTATCATTTGTTCTCATTGCCATATTCCATTGTGTGAATGTTTTATTGTGTGAACATATCAAAATTAGTTATTCTTTCTACTATTGGTGGGTTAATTGGCTAATTTACAGTTTGGGGCTATAATAAATAGTATTGCTATGAGCATTCTAGTACATACCATTTCTGTCAGGTATATACCTAGAAGTCAATTGCTGGGTCATGAATATATACATATTCAGCTTAAGGAGATATTGCCAAATCGTTTTCAAAGTTGCTATAACAATTACACTTCAGTATAGAGTTCTAGTTGCTCCATATCCTTGTCAACATTTAATAATCTTTGTCTTTCTTCGCTATATTGAACCATTCTTATGGGTGTGTAATAATATCTCATTGTGGTTATAATTGGCATACCCTTAATGACTAATGAATTTGAGCACCTTTTTGTATGTGTATTGGCCATTTTAATATACACTTTGATGAAGTGTCCATTGAAGTCTTTTGCCCGTTTATCTAGTATTGTCTTTTTCTTATTGATCTATAGTTCTTTATTCTAGATTCAGTTCCTTTGTCAAACGACATATATTGTGAATATCTTCTCCCAATCTGTGAGTTGCCTTTTAACTCCTTTGATGGTGTCTTATTCCTATGTTCATAATCTTAATAGAGTATATTCAACAATTTTTAAATTTTATGATTAGCATCTTTTGTTTCCTGTTTAAAAAATCTTTACTTACTCAAAGATCACAAAGATGTCCTATTTTTTCTTACTGTTTTATATTCTAATCCAGAAACTCTAAGAATACCTAGAAAGCCTAAAAAAGTTTTTTAAATTGTACATTTTATTTTATCTACAGTTTTTCCTTATGCAGTTCTCTCTACCATTCTCCCATATCCACCTCCCCAAGCACAAGCCATTCCTCAAGGTTTATCTTAAGAGATATCTCATCTATGGAAACATTTATGAACCCAACTGCTAATCAGATGTGATTTCTTTCTCTCTTGAACCTCCTTAACATTTTGTTGATAATATATGACCCCTACCCTTTATGATAAGTGTTAATGAATTTATCTGTGCTCTCCTGGGATATGTCATAGTGTCGGATGAGCAGGAGTAGTTAGTTACCAGAGTAACTGAAGCTTATACAACACTGGCTGTGTGTCAAGCACAGAGTTAGGCACTTTGCACAGAAAAATCTCAATTATTTCTCCTCCCGGTCCTATGATTTGTCCAAAGTTGCAGAAGAAAGTGGTGGACCTAGGAGTTTTCAGCTGTTTGGCTCTTGAGTTAGTGCTTTAACGGTATGTATAATAGAACAGTGTTGCCTGAAGAGCAAGCTACAATGCCATGATCGTCCCAGAAGTTCTGTGGGGGAAAAAAAAAATAGCCTTGATTCCATTCTCAAAAAATTGAGGGAATAAATTTATCTACCTAGATATTCACAGTCCCAATAGCATATTAAAAGTTCTGAGACGTTATTAAAAAGAACTACTTTAAGCTTTGTGGAAGATGACATTTTCTAAGTGTATTTGATGACAGAATCTAGTTCATGTAACAAGTTTACATATAACCTACTTTAGGGAATGATGGCATGGGTTTTAAACTCAGACACACATAAGTTTGAACTCAGGCCCTACCACATACAGAGTGATCTTAATCTCTCTACACCTCACCTTTCTCATCTGTAAAATGGGGATAATAATAATACAAACCTCATAGAATTGTATTGCAATTTAATTAAATAAGGGACATAAATCATTTAGTGCAACACCTGGCCTGTAGTAAAATCCCATTATATGGTAGTTATTATTTTATCTTCTCTTAAAAAGTAAAATAAATTCTATCTGACTCAGTTTATAATCCCTATAGTTGCCAGCACTGTGCCTTGTTGGTCCCTCATAAGTATTTATTGAATTAAGTAATATTGCTATTGGGGGAACATTATTATTTGATAAATATATTCTAGAAGCAGGTCTTACAGAGCATTAAAAATTTTTATTATATATTTTAGTTATTTAGTATCAGACACTACACTAAGGTCAAATAAAAGTTTCAACTAACTCCCAACTGTAAACTTACCTGTTTGGAGGTCCAACATTTTAAGTTTTTTAGTTTGAAGGGGTATGCTTCCATATACAGCTGAAGAATGTGTCTATATAACTGAAATATTTTCAGCTGTATAATTTGGTGTCCATAGAATAGGAGGAAAAAGCAGAATTCAAAAGTCAAATTGCCTGGGTTTTAATCCTGGCTTCTCTATAATGTAAACTGTATGAAGTTGGGCTTAATGTCTCTTTGCCTGTGTGTCTCATCTGTAAAATGGGTCTAATAATAGTACCTTGTTTATTGGGCTATTGTGAGGATTAAATGAGCATATGTACAAATATATATGGATATTTATACACAAATGAGTATTATACATATGTACACACACATGTAATATGCTTAGGGTAGTGCCTGGTACATAGCATGCTATAAAAATGTTATCTTTGTTAATATTATCGTTCAACCTTTTCAGAAGCAGAACTCTTTATCAGTCACATCCTCTATTCACATAACCACTTCCTAGTGACTACACTTAATGGTCTCTTGGTAAATTATTTTCCTCACATAGCATAGTGATGAAAGAATGGCAATGCTGAAGGAGAAGTCGAGGAGATGCTGCGTTGGTAATTGTCCTGTTAAGAGAAAAAGATACACTGGACAAGGGGCCACGAAGCTGGGAAAGCAATAAAAACAGAAAACTGAGTTTGG
The DNA here is from genome assembly GCA_963574885.1 of Lepilemur ruficaudatus. Lineage (NCBI taxonomy): Eukaryota > Metazoa > Chordata > Mammalia > Primates > Lepilemuridae > Lepilemur > Lepilemur ruficaudatus. The sequence goes on along the minus strand of CAUYRT010008264.1, from coordinate 63,592 downwards.
CAGGAAATCTGAAATGCCACTCATTTTGATTTCTTTATAGAAATCTTTGGGAGTTCTATAATTGACATTGCCTCCCCTAATAGGTTTTTATAATATGTTTTTTTATTTCAGTACTCACTGAAGTAGGGATACGTAATAGCAGCATAAGAAGAAACTACTTTTGCAGGTTATAGACTAGACATAGATTTGATCTCATTCTGCAAATGCTTCTTCATGGATATTTCGTGACTCTGGTGTACTCTCCTTTTGAAAAATGAGGTGTTTCATTTCTGTTATGGTACATATGGTACAGTATGCAAAGAAGAGCCACTAGGAAGCCTCAAAGCTATAACCTAAATGTGCCTTCAAGATCATATTTCTAAAGGTCAAAGACTGAGGCAAGAATTTCACCTGTCCTCAAGTGAGGTTTTATTGTGATGTGTTATAGCATAATCCACTAACATAATAAAGCACCTATTATGTTACAGAGGCAGTTGGCTGAAATAATAGTTTTCTTATGATCATAGTGGGGAGTTGTCTTTCGCATATTGTTGGTTTCATAGCTATAGATGAATACAACTTGTATTTTACCATGGAAATGAAATTTATGGAAGAGAGTTAGTTGCATTCTTATAGGAAAGTATATCGATATAGGAATTTCCATGGTGAGAGTGGTGACTGTTAGATCTTTAATGTATGCTTAGTTAAATGTGTGTATTTCATTTTAGTACAGGAAGTTTGGCAAAAAATATATACATACATTTATATACACACACATTCAGTGATATGAAAAACCTTATTATCAAACAAGGTGGAACCCTATTATGACTTTATTCATTACGACATATACCAGATTATATCCTATGCTTTCTCTGAAACAGAGTTACAAATAGGAGGTATCTTAGATAATATTGCCAAATAGTTCATACAAAAAAGTTAAAGGCTGTCCTGCCCCATGAGAATAGCCATGTAAGGGGCATGTTATACCACCCTTTGAATTGAAATGTCTGCTCATTATATGTTCAACTTTTTTTTTCTCATCAAGTCCTTGACTTTTAGAGAAATTAAGCGTTTTCTTACAGGTGCAATACATTTTGGCCAAATTTCTGCTTGTAACTAGCACTGACTTTTGAGTACCCAGAGGTGACTTCTTAGCAGCAGCAGCAGCAGCAGCAGCAAAATCTAGAATAAGATGACAGAAGGATCAAAGCATGAAATAACCTGCACCAAAAAAAAAAAAAAAAAATGCACATTATTCCTATTTATTTCCCATTTGAAAAAAACTTCTTTTGAAGCAATCAGTCTTGGTAAAGAAGTATTAAAAAGTAGGTTTTAAAAGTGAAAACAGTGAGGTTGAGGTGAAGGATTGATGAAAGCGTAGTTTATATTTATTCAGAAGATCTACCGGTACTTTAAAACAATCTGTGTTTAACGTGGCAAATTGTCTGTCATTAAAATGCTAATGAAATGGTAAACAGCTGCTAAGTTTTTTATGCTAATGAATGGTGGCAGCTAAGTAGTTCTCAAGCCTTGTGTTTATTAGCATAGAGATTTGATTGGGTAAGGGGGATCATTGTGCATTCTGACCTTTGTTGATGAAGCAATCTGTGAAGCTCCCTGTAGCATTCTATTTGATTTGAGTTTGTTAGTACAAAGTGACTCTCGCCAGGCCCTTGGGGGTCCATGTATTACACAGTGTTATCAGAGCCACCATTGTGGGCTTACAGAAAGAACTTTGCTTCCCTTTGGGAGACCCACAATGGCAAAATAATTACAAATTTGTTCATGGTGCAGCTCTAAGTAGAATGATTCTGTATACTTACTTTTTATACTTCATATTTTTAAAAAGGATAATAATAAATTATAGAAGGTCATTGTTCTATTATAAGAAATGTCTCTTTTTTAATTTAGCTAAGAATTCAAAGCAAAGCTTTTAAAATAAAAATTTTAATAAATGCCTCTGCAACATTTGACATATTGGTATAATACGTCGTCTTAGACCTACAAGCACTGAAGTTAGCAATGTAATATTACCTAATTAGAAGACTAAGTTGTAATTAAATACAGGGTGGTTATGTGAATGATAGGCTGAGATCAGAGTATTTCCTTGGGCATCAGAGAAAAGCATTACTGCTCAATCTATACTTTTGGCTGATTCCCTGCTGAATCCTACTCTGTATTCCCTAATGGATGGGGCTGACCTGACAACTTGCTATTACAGGTAAATGCTTCAGGCAACCTTCCCTTTTTTTTCTGTTTTTAGGATCAATGTAAATGAAGTATGACAATCTGTTAAACACCGTTGCCAATAATGTTCTGGAATGATTTGAAATATGATGCAGGGTTTATTAAGGAAATTCATTACCAAAAAAAATATCATTGAAGTATAAATTTTAATGATTCTGGGACACTATGTAAGAGACTGGTGGAAATTTTAATAGTTGGAGCATTTTCTCATACTTTTCATTTCTCCTTGAAGTCAGTAGGGGATTTCGGGTATATAATTATTGTGTGATCCTATGTAGACAAACTAGAGAAACTGGAACCCTCATACACTGGTGGTGGTAACGTAAAACATTTCAGACCCTTTGGAAAACAGTCTGGCAGTTCCTCAAAAGGATAACCCATATGACTACCAAATGACCAAGTAATTCCCAAAGTTCCACTCCCACATATATACCTGAGAGAACTGAAAACATATGTCTACATGAAAACTTGTAAACAAATATTCATAGTAGCATTATTCATAATAGCCAAAAAAGTGCAAACAATTCAAATACCCATCAACTGATGAATGCATAAGCAAATGTAGGGACATCCCTACCATGGAATATTATTCAGCCTTAAAAAGAATGAAATTCTGATATATACTACAACATGAATAAACCTTGAAAACATTGTCAAATGAAAGAAGCCAGTCACAAAAGACTACAGATTGTATGATTTAATTTAAATGAAATGTTTGGAATAGACAAATCTATAGAGACAGAAAACAGATTAGTGGTTGCCAAGAGCTAGGGATGTTGGGTGAGAATGGAGAGTGACTGCTAAAGGGTATGGGGTTTCTCTTAGAGGTCATGAAAATGTTCTAGAATTGATTGCGGGGATAGTTGTATAATTTGGTGGATATGTTAAAAACCATTGAACTGTACACTTGAAGTAGGTAAATTGTCTTGGTATGGGAATTATATCTCAATAAAGCTGTTATAGTTTAAAAAAAAAAAAAAAGGCCTATCTCCCCGAGAGCCACCTGCACCAGCAATTACTTATCTGCACTATGTGGAAGCTACAGGCTAAAGAATGCTTGTTACTGGAGAGGAGTGTTATCAATCTCCTACTCATGTGTTAAGCCAGATATTTGAAAAGGTGACAGCTAATATAACTATTAAAAGGGCTAATTGCTAAAATAATACAAAACTCTTTAGAAATAAAAGTTGAAGACAAAAATTTGAGTTCCTGTCCCAGCTACTCCCTATCCCAACTATTCCCTGTCCCAACCACTACCCTGTCCGCAAGCCAGGCCATAATAAACCCTTTTAGATTCTCTAACTCTCTAATGTCTAGACTACCTATTTCCCTCAAAATTAGAGCAACTTTCAGTTTGTTTTTTTTTCAAAAGAATAAGTTGAGTCATAACTTTCTTGAGAGCAGACAGTAACTATGAGTTCAAGTATTTTTCCTTTTGTAAAAACCCTATAATTATCTTTGATTTGCATAAAACATGCCTACTAGCCATTCAGTAACTCTGAATAGTAAAAAGCATCTGGCTTCAAGAGGCTCCTCCCCCCTTCTCTCCTGCATTTTTGGCTAGTTAGAGGCAACTGGTTGCACAACAGGACGTTCTCATTCTGCCTGTCCTACCTGCCAGCAGGATCTGTGCACTAGGTGTCTCGGCCGGGTCTGAGCAGCCCTTGTCCCTTGCCATAGGGAAGCGTTCTGCATCGCTGTCTTGGACAATGAGGAGGAAGATCTTTTTTAATTGTATTTACTACTCCTGTGCCCTTTGCTTACTTCCAGCATAACTCTTGCTCGCAGGTTGCAGCTCAGCGGTCTTGTTTTTGCACTGTAGGTTTGGGAGGGAGATGGATGTAAGCGAGAGATTGAATTCATTTTTGTTTTGTTCTTGGCAGGCAGTACATGCCACACTACTACCCTTCCTGCTCTTGTGCGCGCACCTACCCTGATGATGCAGCCTTCACTGGATATCAAACCATTTATGTCTTTTCCAGTGGACAATAGTTCTGCTGTTGGGCTCTTTCCAAATTTTAACACAGTGAGTAAATGCATTTTTGTTTTATTTGTGCCCTCCTCAGTCTCTTTCATGACATTTGTGACTAGGCAATAGATGTACCCTTGTTTCCAAAGTGTGTAATTTTAAACCATGTATTGGTTGTACTGCTCAGCTGTGCTATGGAAGATGCTGCTTCACCCATGGGAGTTAGTCCAAACAATAGCCAGCATGTTTATTTTATACATATTTCCACAGATGACTTTTCATCTGTTGCTTTGCACAATTTTGATAGACTTTTCAGTGGCTTTAGAACCTGTATCATTTCTGGGATGATGTTTACATGCTCAAGAACACAATTTAGAGATATGAACCCACATTGATTTTTCCCTTCTACTAGAAAGGGAAAAAAATGACTGTAGCTTTATCTTTCTGGGTACATTTTTATTTGCAAGATATTTTAAATAAAATGTGACTCTTACACAACAGAATTTTTATTTAGGGGCTATTGTGGATCATGTGAATCTGATTCTATTAACAAAAAGAAAAACACGTTTTTAGTGTACATATTAGTTACCTGCATGATACTTTGACATTCCTTTTAAAACATGATAAACATTAGTGAATTATCTATAATTATAATTCAAGTCACCTGACCTTTTATTTGTATGAAAGACATTTTGTAGGTGTATCAAGTAGAGCATGACATCTTTCAACAATAAAATTCAGCATAAAATCAGTCTGTACCCAGGTTCTAAACTTATAGTAAGAGAAAAGTTTAAACAGTTCACATAATTGCATGAATTATGTCTGCTGGGTTGATAAATATAGTCAGTTGGGGCGTGTTGGTCGACATGAATGATAGAGCATTATAAATGCTGCTGTAATAAAAAAAATCGTATTATCAACACCACCAGACAGCGAGCATCTGAAGTACTGCCAAACATTTCCTTTGCAAACTTATCTTCTGTATGAAGTGAAAACAGCAAGAGGATTTTTCCTTACGGGTTGTAAATAAAATCTGCTGACAGGCCTTCTGTCAGGGCTTAGTGTTGTAAGGTAATTAGGGGGTAGGGGATCAGCCAACTTTTTATAGAGCACTGGCCTTGTAAACAGTTGAATGAGTAAACAGTTGAATGTTTTTGTCTTCTTTACGTTTTTCCAGAAACAAGTCAAACAGTAAAAAAAAATAAACAACAACAACAAAAAGCAGGTATAAAAGGTGAGCCTTGTTTCTAGAGCAGTGGAACAGCTCAGTGGGATAAATCACTTCTGCCTTGGTTCCATTAATCCTTCGGGAGTCACCCTCCCAAAGCACCCCGTTATCCATCTCAGAGAGCTTGAACTCAAGCATACTTGTTGTGTCCTCTATTGAAACGTGTCATTCCAAACATAATTGAATTAAGCAGTACTTCTTAGAACATTTACTAGGTATTTATTTGTATTTTGATGAATGTGCTGATTAATGTCTTTGGGAGAGATAGCATTTGTAGCCACTGTAGAAGTCTAGTTGCTGTCAGGAAGCAGCATTGATGATATGGGTAGGCATAAATGGCTCTTACTGTGGTTCACCTCTCTGTATTTATTTATTTTTGACACAAATAACACATGAATACTTATTTCAAAGATTCAAATAAAACATTAGCGTTCAAGGCAAAAGGAGAAAGTCACTGTTCCCCACCCCTGCGCACACCCTTACTCCCTTCACTGGAGGAAAGCGCTGGCAGTAGCTGGTATCCATCTTCCCAGCCCCCTTCTGGAAGTATGTTAGGCACATACCTAATAGGTACCAAATAGGTACTGTTGTCTTTTTACAGCTTCAGTCATATGATTAACACTATTCTCTAAGTCACTTTTTTTATTAATAGTTATCAAAATGTCTTACATATGTCTCTCTGTTTTTAAGAGCTCTAAAACACAAATGGAGTGAATGTTTCATAAAGGTTTTTTAAGATAAAAATACAGTTTCATAATGGCTTGTTAATATTGCATAGGGGTTACAGATGCACTAACGTGCCTTTTTCTTTGTTTGATTAATTGCACTTGGCAATTAGTCTTATGATATATTTGAGAAAACCCAAAGAATAATTCTACTATTAGAAGTTCATTTTTTTCTTCTTTTGGAAGAAAAACTTATAATTTTCAAATAAAAATACTATTTGATCAAGATGAAAAATACTGCAAAGAACTACATGGAATAGTTATTTTCACTCTCTATATTATATGCAGGGGGCATTTATGATAGGAGCCTTTTTGGTAGTATATTAAAAGTCAAGTCATTCCAAGTGGGACCCTCTATCATCTTATAAGAAATGAATTTATAAGATCATTGGGTGACATATGATTTTCTACTGCGAGTTGCAATTTTAAGTATGCTAATCCTTTTCCTATAGGTTTTTCCATTCTAGTACTCAACTCACCCAATAGATTACCTATTACCCATAGAAATTTCATAAAAGTCATCATTCACATTTTCTTAGAAAAACACTATTACATCATTATTAATAGTTACACTGGATTATTGTATATCTGTGATATTTTACATCCCTCAAAGGACTCAGACCCCAGAACCTTTTGGTAGGCCTTGATTATTACTCCTATTGTCCAGAGAAGGAACAAGAGTTATTAAAGGAAGAACTGAGACTTGAATTAGAATCTTCTGACTTCAAAACTCATGTTCTGGCTTTTTGCATGCTTGGCTTCTTTGGCCTATATCACCTCCCACTGCATTCACTGTGAACAAAGCTCAATCAGAAATCTTTTGTGCTTTTTTCTGGAAACATAGTAGACAATTTGCAGTAGAATTATTAAGTAGAAAGAGGAAAGGATTTTTTTTTTAATATATAAAATAGAACTCTACAAACAACTATAAAGCAGAATATATTTGAAAAACAACTACAATTCTTGTGGGTAAATTTTAAAAGTATGTTGCACTCAAGAGTCCACTTGTTCTTTGAAAACCAGGTGATTTCCACCAGTTTATTTTTAACCAAAGCTAATATTAGTAAATATAAGATATGAGGTCAATTTCAATCTCGTAATTATTTTCAGAAGAACAAAAACCATATGCTCTAACTGAAGGTTTTGAAAGATTAACGTTTACTACTTTCTTTAATTAGATTTTTAAAGTATATCAAGTTATGATATCCTCCTTTTTTAATAATGGAGTCTGATAACATTGCATGAGAAACTAGCAACAATGAAATGAGATTCTGTAGTATTCCAAAATAGAGTAGGTACCTGTTCTATGCTAAGTTGTACTTGGTAAAGGAATAGGCTTCACAGTGTTTTTTAGTGGTTTTCTTGCCTTACACGCTACAACTGACAAATTCTCTCTCAGTGCTTACCGAGCTATGAAGAATAAGCAAATAATTTGAGACACTGTCTAAGCAGAGTTATACAGAGACATGATAAGGAAGATGGAGTTTGGATCATTGATAATTTATGATGGGCTATATGTCAAGGATGCATGACTGGAGAATGATGATGTTAACACTGTGCTTCAGCAGTGGTACTTTACAGAAAGACTGTTTTGAGTTATTTATAGCTACAAGACTGTGCGAACCCCAACATAAATTTTTAAAGATCTCGACCTTTGTATCTAAAGCCTAATAAGCTTCTGTGCCTGACTACCTACTAATGCTCACTTCTACCACTGCTATTGTCGTTCAGGGCTCAACTTAGATATCCCTTCCTTCACAGGAAGTCTTCTGTCACTCTTCAAGTCTGAATTAAGTCCTATCTCTGTGTTTCCAAAGTAGCCCCAGGTTACCTCAATTATAACAGTTGTCACACCAAAGTCTAATTACCTAATTATATGACTTCTTAACTAGAATGTCAGATCTTTGAGGACAGGGGCTATATCTTATTCATCTTAATATGTTGGGTGTCTCACATAGGTGCTCAATAAAACTTTTTGGAAGGAAGAAAAAGAGGAAAAGAGAAGAGGTCAGAGAATAGGGCCCCAGTTCCTTGGTTTTCAATGTTCATATTCCTCCATCCAGCAAAGGGAATACTAATATTTTTGAGCCCCTTCTAAGTATTAGCTGATAAACCAGGTGTTTACTTTTATCTTTATTTTCCTGAGGACTGTCATCACTTTTTAATCTAAAGGGCATGGTTAGTTACAAACTTTTCTCCAGCTGTAGTTCCCTGCTTTCTCTGTGTGGATGGTGTGGAAACTTCAGCCATTATTTCCTACATTCCTTGTCCTAGGCCCTACCTTTAAGAGCATTTAGTTAAAAAGCAAAGTCATTAGTTATTGAATTTTATTGAAAACACAATATATGCACTAAAGGATACTGGGTTTGGGGAGACGATAAACAAACTAAATAAAATAAAAATACCCTTGTGCCCAAGAAACTTGTAAGAAATAGAATAAATAGACTTGAAAAAGGCAAGATAATAAAAACCAAGAAACACTGGCAAAGTGAATAGTTACTAAACTTTATAGTATTCAAGAAACACCAGAAAGAATACATTGTTTTGTATTCCAATAGAGCTATTTTCATTATTTTGATATTAATTTTTCTTTAGACTTGCCAAATACTCCATGGTCATCCTTTAATGGTTGCACATAATGTTTTGGGAGCTGCTAAAATATACACAATTGTTTCTTGCATTTAGAATTAGAATCTCCTATTTCCTTTACTCTGACCCCAACTTTCATCTTTGTTTACACACTACTAGGATAATACCAAGATGGACAATATTAACTTAATATGCTAAAATAAATTCATTTAGAAGACACACACACATATATATATATATATATATATATGCGCTGTTATGAACTAAATGTTTGTAGCCTCCCAAAATTCATATGCTGAAGTCTTAGCTCCCAATGTGATAGTATTTGACATAGGGCCTTTGGGAAGTAATTAGGGTTAGCTGAGGTCATGAGGGTGGGGCTGTCATGATGGGATTAGTGCCCTTATAAGAAGAGACAGGACAGAGCTCTCCCTCTGTCTTCACTATGGGAGGACACAGGGAGAAAGTGGCCATCTGCAAACCAGGAAGACAGCCCTCATCAGAACCCAACCATGCTGGTACCCTGATCTTAGAGTACCAGTCTTTGGAACTATGAGAAAATAGATTTCTGTTGTTTAAGTGATCCAGTCTATGGTATTTTGTTATGACATCCTGGGCAGACTGGGACACATACCCAACCTATATGATGTATGTGACAATAAGTAGATAAAGTTTCTTTTTAACAGTCATGTTGTGTACATACACAGATGTATCTGTGTAATTCTCCAGAGCTAAATTTATAATCACGAGCTGCCTTGGGACCACAGTCACCTGTCAGTTTCTTTGCCAATTAGCAGGTGTTTTATGTACCAATTATTTGAAATGTCTTTGTGGTTTCTGCCATGTTTTTGTAACTGCTCTAGGAAAGCATAAGCACAATGGATGTCACTGCTATTTTATTGCCAGAGGCTCAACAATCTTATTTTTGTGAAAAAGAATCTGCTTTTCACTACCTACCTTGAAATTATTTTTTCCTGAAACATGAACACATATGTGCAACAGAATAAAGGTTATTCTAAGTATAAAGTCCCAAATCATTGATTTTTTTAATTATCCATGACAAGCTGTGGAATAATCTATATGAATACCATTTATTTTGACATTCTAGATCCTCTGAGATTCTGGGTCATTCATAGTTTGGCAATATCAATGAATATTTAAAGTGTTTCTTTCTAAAAGTAGAAATAATAATAGATTTATGAAGGAGATCTAAAAGAAAGAAATTGGGAATCAAAATCACATTTGCTTTGCTGTTATTTCATGCCATGTTTCTCATGAAGTGTTATTGTAAGGAAAGCTGAAGTAAGTTGGGACATTTAACTTTTTTACCTGCCTTTAATACCTTTCTAAGTGCAACTTAAGTATTTGAAAACATATTCTCTTTTATTTGAATATTTTTAAGTAGAGTACTTTATTTCTTCTAATGTAATCTCGAGTCTTCTTTTTCATTCTAATGATGCTTGCTGTCATTAAAAGTTGTGCGTTCAATATTTTTTAGGATACCAGTTACGTCCAGCTGACTCTACTTGAACTATTTATTATAGTCAAATAGAAAAGACAATATGGTTGAATTTTTCTTTTTTATGATATGGCTTAAAATATATTGAAGGATTATCTTCTTTTATATGTTCTAAAGCAATGCATAGAACTAAAACACGAGATGAAATTTTACACAGTTGCTCATGTTCACTTGAAGAGGGGAGAGGTTGATGGCTTATTACTAGGCTTAAGTCAGAAGCCGTGCTTGCCAGATCATTAGACAAAAATTGAGTAAAGGAAATCTTTGAAATGTGGTACAAAGCCAACAAAGATTGGTATAAATATTTCAGCATATATTATATTTCTAGGCCTAGAAAATTTATATCCCTATTAAATTTGACAGAGAGAAAAATTATGTAAACATGACCATTAGGCGGGAAAAAAACTGCATAGTGACCATCTGCACTATGGGCTCCCTCATCCCTTCAAACCACAAACATGTCCTTTAAAAATTTAACTCATGTCCCTTGCCTTACTCAAAAGCCTCAAGATTTGTTTTACTAAAGACTTTGTGTTCAATTTTCCCTTTTCTCTACTTACTCTTGAAACCCCATTATAATATGTAGATATTATTTATATGGCATGCATGTATGTAAGAATGTATGTTTATGTAATGTGGAGTCATATCTGTTCTCTCTCCCTAATAAATTACTTGTTTAGGGCATCTAGAAAAAGTCATTCATTCACCACCATTTACTGCATGCCTACATGTTCCAGTCATTACACTAAGGAGGGGTGTACAGTAAGGAATAAGACAGGTCGCTCACTGTCTGATAGGAATTACTTCCTCCTCTTGTGTAATTCACCATAACATAAGAAAGGATTTTGCTCATAGTGAACAGTCAATTCAGCTGATAAAAGCTGCCAAGAAACATCAGATTGAGACTTTGATGGGCCCTCATGAAGTAAGAGAACACAAGGTTTCAGGAGCCTGTGAAAAGAGGCCTCTGTAGTCCCACCATACTGTGTCCTCTTGCATGTATATCCCTTTCATTATCCTAGTCTCAACCTCACATGGCTCTGGGGCCTTGTCTTCAGTGCTAGAGTTTCAAGGATTATGTGTACTTGGAGGGTACATCAGATTTTCTGGCAAGACAGGTCTCTGGTCTTGGCTCTGTCCCAGGTCAGCATTTTTCAAGAGTAGCGTCAACTTGGAAAAAAAGTTTATGTCAGGCCCTCTTCTTTAAAAATTTTATCTTATTTTTCATTAATATTCTTAACAAATCCCCAGTTAATTAAATTAAAAAGGGGAAACCAACAGCCTTGTTCTTAGCTTCTCTCAGGAACCAAGCCTTAATGGGTCTATGGTAGAGCAAGAGTGCTTAATAAATACAAAAAAGTAGCAAAATATTATTGTACAAAACATCCTCTCCAGCCCAGAAAAGGTATTTCTAAATTGGTTACTCTATAAATTTTAATTCTTGGTGGTGGCCTCTGAAAAACTTTTATCGAAAGCTTAAAAACCCATCGATAGCACAGATCTTTTTTTTCTCTCTCTCTCTCTCTCTAGATCCTTAACATTCAGAATTAAATCACGAGGGGTGGGGAGAATACTTTGGAATATTTCAGGCCCTTTGCTTTTATAGTTGCTTTTGAGGGTGCTAAAGATGAATTGGAGTGCTGTTTAGCAATCTGTGAAGTTTCAACATCTTTGCAGAGCTCAGCAGGAATCCTGGAAAAATACTTTTCCCCCCACAGATTTAGCTTTCAATTTAGGTTTTATTACCTTCCTTTTTATGTTCCAAAGCTTGAAATTTAAAAAAAAAAAAACATAAAATATATAAATGGTACCTTTTTTCATGGAATTCTAGTATCAGAGGGCTTTAACATATTTTAAAGACATTCTATAATTAATTCTTTTAATGTACTCACATATGAAATAGGCTACATGTGTCATTATTGTACCCTTTTTGCAGATCAGAAGATTGAAGAATATAATCTAGTCTTATCTTCCAATAGAGAGCTTTACCACCGAAAAGAAAAAATTTTAAAAAAAACCTAAATATCAGACAAGCAAGAGCTGGTCTCCTCCATAACTTATCTTGAATTTAAATGTGTATACTTCTGTCAGGTTATTCATATGGGAAATATTTTTTTAAGTACCCAATAAATCCTTGCAACCTCTAAAGTAAGATTGAAAATTCTCCTTTATTCTACTTAGGAGATAGATTTGTCTTGTCAGTCTCATATTTGTTTTCTCTTATTGTGATTATAGTTTCTAGAGCCAACTATAGATCTGAGTGATGCTGTAGAAAATATATCTGATTTTTTTCACAGGCTTATGATTTGCAAATAATTAGAAGTGCACAGAAAGAAATTCTCCAGCAATTAAAAATACGTGTCTGGGCCCAATTTCATTGTTTTTCCTAGGTAGACTCCAAACTTCCATCATATGTAAAATGGTTCATTGTCATAACAATATAATCAAATCCACAAAATATCCATTTTCCAAAATGAGCTGAAGCTATTAGATGCCAAAATGATTATTAATGGCTGTTATCATGTGATATACTAATGAAGTACTTACCTTCCAAAGAAAGTGATGGCATTCATTTATTTTGTCACTCAGTCATCAGCTAGATCTCCCCTCCTCCCAAAAGCCACGGGGAGAGTTCTTTCTGTTCTCAAAGAAGTAATCCCACTTAACTTGTTCCAAAGTAAACCTCTGACAGTTGTACCTGGCCTTGACTCTGCTTTATTCTCCCCAGGAAAGGAGGAGCCAGAACAAAGGGGAGAAGAAGGGAGAATGCTCCACTTCATTATATAGGGAAAGAGCACTAGATTAGGGGTCAGAAGACCCATGTCTGAACCCATGTTCTTTGATCTTCAGACAGTCTAAACTTAGCACCACTTTTCCCCATTTTAGAACTGGGCATGATAATAACTTTCTATTATGACATCATGAAAATTGACTATTACATTTATGGGAAATTGAGGGTATGACTGAATATTTAGAAAATTTCTGGAATGTATTTAATGAGGCTGTAAAAAGAATCTTAAGTATATAACATATCACCATATTTTTTAGGTAATTTAAAATACCATGAATATCAAATGAGATGATGTTTACAAAAGGACACTTAAATAGCAAAACTATTTTTATAACTAATATTAATACCTTTATGAATACTTCTATCCCTATCTCTTCCACCTAATAAACTACCCTAAGTAAACCAAGTTACGTTTATCACTGGGGCTGGCTTTGTGCATTAGAGCAAACCTAACTAAGGCAAATGCTAAGGATATCCATATGGCTAAGACCTTGAGTTTAAGAAACTTGCACTACAGTTTAAAATAGTCATGCCTGGTATTTAGCAGGTGCTCAATTTATGTTAGCTGAATGAGATAATGGTAGGGCGTACTAAATGATCAGAATCACCTGACTACCTGGAAGCAGTAAAGAGGTGCTGCAAGTGAATTTTGAGTAGGGCTGGGAACAGGGTATATTGAGTGGAGGCTGGAAATAAGCACAACCAGTTTGATTGGATTCTGTTTTTCCTGTTTACCTTCAATGATATATAGGTTTTAAAAGCTACATGCAAAGATATTTTGAACCTGAGAGCTGTATACCTATGACACATTGAGTCCTATGACATAATGATGGTTTTTTGTTATATTTTATAGTACTATTGACTTCCAAACATAGAACCTTTATTCCCACATTACTCATTGACTAAGCTGCAACGAGGTTAAAATTGACATTCAAAAGGTATTTTAAACTCAGTCATAATAACAACATACCAAATTATCCTTCATATATTGATAATGGAAATTTATCCCCAAAATTCTTTGTAGTTTTGACTATTACATGTCTCCCTGTACCCTCCCCTGACACACCTGTTTTCTTGAATTTAAATTGCCAATCGCATAAGAACCCCCTTAACCTGTGCTCTGAGTAATAGCGTCTAACTGTAAGTTTGCTGCTTACTCAAAAAAGATTAATAGTTTTATATTCTATCCCAAAGTATTATATAGACCTTAAGGGTATGTGCATATGTATGAAAGCTATTTTTTTTCACAAAATGCTAATATCAGCCTAAATAAGAATTTAGAAGTTATACAAGCTAGGATATTCGTAGTTCCACAGCCATTAGGAACAACAGAGAAATTTATCAGTCTTTAGACTTCTGGGGTGAGGGTGAGTTAAAGTGATACATTTTAAATCAATTCCTTCACAAAAGAACTTTCTAGAAAGACAGCCTGTAGCACACAGCTCATCACTCCTTGTGCAATCAGACTCTCCTTTGTCTTCAGAGAGAGCGCTGCTGCCTCACAGACCTGGCCCTTTTAATGGATGAGTAGCTTCTGAAGAAGCATTGTGACACCCAGATGTGGAGTTCTTTGAAGCTGTGCGTCTGGGGAACCATCATTTTGTTACAGTGCAAGGGTAATATCAGAATTTCCTGGGAGTCGGTCATCACAGGAAATTATCAGCAATTCATAGACTTCCCTTTTTGCGTTTGCTTCAGCCTCGAGGGTAATCACAAAAGATTATAGTCTCCATTTCAGCTTTCATATCACTGAAATATTCTTCTCTGCTGAGAGCATGATTGATTTCCAGAGGCCAGCTTTTAACCCCAGCTTTGGGAGGGCCAATCGAACTGCAGTGGTTTGATAACTGCCAACAATTGATGTTGTGACATTGTTCTGTTGTGATATTGTTCCCGACTAATTATACAAAATCTTTTCAATAACCTGATGTATCAGCTTCTTGTGTTGCTAGATATAGGCATTTGTTCAATTTTGGTAAAAGTTTGAGAGGTTGCAGGGAGGCACAAGGGTGAATAAAAATTTCAAATGAGTGTTGTGAAGACTCTGAAGGGCCAAGCATCCCAATAGATTGAATTTCAGAAAGCGAAGCAGAATAATTCAGAAACATTTCTGAAAATCTTTATGAGGAGTGGATAGATTATAAATGCAAATGATTTTTGCCTCATAACGTTAAATCTTTTTGTGAACGTTACTGAGAGACTTGATGTGTTTCATGACAAATTGCTCTATGGTTCATATAGGCTTTTCTCCATTCTTTGATTAGGAATTCTTGGTGCCATATCCATAGCCAAAATATAAGCAAACTGTGTGCATTTTTAATTTGGTGATTTCATTTGCTATATTCATTTTTCTCTTACATACGTGTTGCTCTATTCAGAACATAGAGAGGTAGAGAGGGCTTTGTGTACATTTGACATAATCTTGGTAAATAAAATAATTTTGCCTGGAAGTGACTGCTTTTCCTTACATATTCAGAAGAAAAGAAAGGCAGTTTAGTTTAAACTATTTTTGGTTTGAACTATAGCCTCCTTGCAATCACATTAAGAATAATTACAATAAATCAAATGGACAAATGTTGAATGTCAAGCTGTACCATTAACAGAGCCTTATTCAATAGAGTAATTATCACTGCAGAAAGCAGAGTGAGGCACTTTATTAAAGCTCTTTATTTTACTTTACAACTATAGTTTATTTTGTGTAATATAAATGCAGAGACAAATTTAAACCAAAAATGTTTAGTACTAAGAGCTAATGTGTGTACACATATACATTTGTAAAAAGGGCAATAGCAAGATGAACATATGACATAAAATATTTTTCATATCACCTGTCCATAGAATCACACAGGGACCACTTTCTTAATTAAAGCCCTAAAATGTTAAGTGTGAAAGGTGAACCTATGAGAAGAAGGACTAGTAGAATCAACATTGATATAGGTGTGGCATCCTTGGAGGGGAATCGAGGATAAAATACACGCTGTCCAAACAAATAGTGTTTTTAGTGTTAATGTGCCAAACATTGCATGGCACCTACTTACATTAAAAATTATTTGTTGTTTATCAAAAATTCAACTTTAAATGTGCATTTTATATTTTTATTTGCTGAATCTGGCACCCATACAAAGATATCTGGATTCTGGTCTTCCCTGTGGAGGCTCAAGCAAGTCACTAAAATTCTGTAAATCTTTTTTCATTTTTAAGTGAGAAACAATAAAATCTGCGGCCCAACCTACCTGCTTTAACCAGAACTCAGTTTTCAGTGTTTTATTGTATTGAATTTCCAGTTAGGATTCTATTTGCAGGTGAAGGAAGGGGGAGGTTCTGGGACTCAAACTGAAACAAATTTTTTTAAAAGTTCGAAAATGTAGATGATCCCTGACATTTGACCGCTGTATAATGGGTGAGTGTCATGGGGGAATTAAGAGCCTAAAATGTTTAGGATTAGAACATTACAGATTTGTTGCTTTTCTAGAGATTTACCAGTCCTCAATTGTCATGTTTCTTCTTAGTGCAAGGGTAAGAAATGTGTTGTCCTCCATTTGGGGGGAAAAATCCACTTAGTTTTGCAGAATGAAGAATATATTCAAACAGGTCCAGGTTTCTGCTTTTGCACTTTTTCCTGCCTGGTGGGGTTTTCTTTTCATCTTGCACCTTTTTAATTTGTGTCATGGACCTCAGCATCAGGATATTTCTGATTAGTTACTGAACAGTCTTTCAAACTTAGCTTTGACAGAATGGTTTTGAAAGGATGTCAGTTAATGCATTTGGCTGTTCAGGAGGTTTATTGATTTTTAGATCAAGAAAGCTCATTACTTCCCTAGTCTCTTAGAAAGCCCTTATGACATTTTTTAGCCCATTTACCAGAAAACAAGCAAACACATCCTTACTTACTTGGATTTGGAGATTTAGCACCAATAGTTTTAAAAACTACATCTGTAAGTATCAGCAAGTAGTCTTTGATTACTCATATGCCATGTTTTTCTAAAGAATAAAAAATTCTATTTTTTAAAAAATATTTCTCAGACATTTTTGGCACTGAATTTTATCTTATGGAAGTTTATTCTTGGGGACAATTTTGGGGTTATTTTCAAGTCGCTGCTTAAAAAAGAATAAAAGGAAAGCCCAAAACTGTATTATCTTGTATCTCAGATGTTTGGCCTGTCTTACCAAACTTCAGAGTAGGTCTTTTTCTTCAAATAAGCTGTGGAATAATCATCTCCACAGACCTATCCTCTATTTTGTTCAGTATTTTACACATCTATTGAAAAACCATTCTGTAGTCCATATTCTTGAAATGATGTCTCTTTTTATTTCACCCTGAGGAGACACAGTACCATTACATAAATAACATAGGAAGTACCCAGACCATTTTATTTAGATTTTCTTGGTGAATCCAGTTCCTGTTTTTAGAATAGTGTACTCTAACCAGATTTGTTGGCATCTATCCTTATGGGATATAGTTCATTGTCAACCATATATGTCTTCAGCTATTTGTTGTTCTTATTTTTAAAATATGAATATATTTCACCGAGAAATAAAACATTAAGTACTTTGAGGACAGTAACTTTTCCACATATACAAAATATTAATATTATTTATCATCATTTTATTTCTTCTTCTGAGCTATTAAAACTGATGATAGAAGTAAATTCTTATTAATTCCTTAAAAGATTCCAAGTAGTTTTTATTTTTCTTAAAAAAATTTGTCATTTTTCTCATATTCCTTCAAAAGGGCATCTAACAATATCACATGAATTTTTCGTTATGTTATCTTTGAAAGATGTTACAGATCTTTAAAATCTGTATGTATACTTTGACCAAAAATTATTTTAATTATAGTAACATCAAATCTTGAAGACAAAATGAAAACCCTTTCAAAAACTTTCTTTATATCCTGATGGAAAAACACTTCTCCTTCCTAATTATTTCCAGTCACGTCTAACCATTTGTTTGTTCAAGAAGGGAAAGAAAGAAAAGCACAAGGTTTCCTTAGGAGACATAATTCAGCTCATTACCTTAATGCTTTTTCCCTACATTGAAAACAGCAGTTGCAATTGGGGTTGAGGGTGGCTTGGGTTTCCTCAATACATCACATTAACCAATTAGACCTTTCAATATGCATTTTTTAACCTGAATATGGATACATATGCAATATAATTTCAGTTCTTTAGTTTACTCATCTGAAATTTGAATGGGAACATCAACACCAAAAACACTGCTGGGTACGCGTTTGTTAATGACAACAAAGGAAGAATGAACATTCAATTAAGTCTCATACCCATTGCAGAAATAAGTTGAAAGTCTTATTTGTTAAACTGAACTTTTTGAAATGCTCTTTGATGTGGCTTCTTAAATTACCCAGCAGCATAACTGCAGATTTGCTGCATCACTCTTGATCCCTGGCGGCATGGAAAATCACCGGGCATGTGGAGCCAGCCAAGAAAATGGAACATTTTACATTTGGACTGACCATATTTGTTACATACAAGGTTCTACTGTGAGAGTTAGACATTCGGCTTCAGTAAGGTATACAAATTTAATCTTATGGCATCTCCCATTAACAAAATAACTACTGTCTGAAAAAGAACTTAAAAATTATTCTTTCTACTCAGAACAGTTTAAAAATTATCTGTCAAAAGCATTACTGTGTTTCCACTAACAAGAGGGAGATGGTGAAATCACCCATCCATTTGCTTTTAGCTTTTTTGCTTTTACCATTTGGTAACTCTGTAAGGTTTTAAAAGTGTAAACGATGAAAAACATTATTTTGTTGTAATATCTTCACAAACAACTGTTAGAACTCAGACAAAATATGTATTTATCTTAAAGTCAAAAGAAATAACTCATGGTCGTTTTGCTATTTGCTCACCATGTTCCAGGCCAATTAGGCTGTACAGAAACCCACTAGGAAGGTCTACAGATGGGTCGTGCCTAGTACTTAGCAAACTCATCCTTAGAAAACTTCTAAAATGGAAATTACTTCAGTTTCCCTTTCTTCTTGGCAATATATTGTCGGTGGTGGCTCAGAGATCAGTTGTTGTCTTCGTACTTGGTAGTCGAAGAAAATCCTCTGTAGATATCTCACAGACTGTGTTGAAAACTGAGGAGCATGCCTCTTTGTCTATAGTTTTTACCAATTGCATGATTCTGGATTCTGTATCAACTTCTCCAAATCATGGAAAGGATTTTTTGCATATTTGGAAAGGCTTTACGTGTAAAAGTATCTGAATCACAGTGGGTATCAAGGCTACGAAAATGTTTTTAGGAATTATCTGTGGTAAAATATTGTTTCTTTCCCATTCTCCTATTTGATTTTTTTCATGGTACTTACAGCACTCTGAAATTGTCTTATTTATTACTTTAGATATTTAGGTCTTCCCAACTAGAATGTTGGATTTTTGAAGGCTTGTTTGCCACTGTATGTCCAGTTCCTAAAACAGTATATGATAGGTACTTCATAAACTTTTGTTAAATGAATAAATTTTTCAGAAAAATATAGTAAATATAAACAAATTGAAGATAATACATTTATGAAAGTGTAATGTATTGGAAAACAGCAAAAATTCCCAAGAACAGAACTATATATTAAAAGTCGAGGTGAAACCCTTAACCTCTAAAAAGGTGGCATCATTTGCCCTCAGAGTTATCTAGAAAAAGGACATTATTTTATGGCAGAAACACAAATTGGCTTGAATTTTGTATGTTTCTTTTTATTTTTTCCCAAAAATAAAAGCAAGATGGAATTTCTCCAGAAAAACTACTGAAAACTGCAGACTTTAGTCTTCTTTTCAAAATGGATCTTCAAAATGGATCACAGGATGTTTTTTTCCTGACTGTAGTCATCCTTTTTGTCAATGGAATATACAACTCTAGTTTGATGAATCCCAGAGCTTTTCAAAGGAGGCCTGACAATGTGGAATTTGAGCAAAATATATCAAGCTCTCTAAATTCACTTTTTTAAAAGCAGAACAAAAACATTCAATGCTAATGTGTAGTCTACTCTGATAGCCTGCCTCATCTCTGGGCTGATTTCACTTGTATTTTCTATAGGGAATATTTACTGCCACTAGGGAGGCTCTGAAAAAGTGGGAAAAGGTAAAATCCTGGATTCCCATTTAGTTTCTTCAGCAATTAGATGCCAATTGTCAACCAGCCTCAAAATACTTAGAAATGTACAATATTTTGATAAAATGGTAATAGTAGCAATAATAATAATGATAACTTGATTGAGTCTGGGACTTAGGTATAATGGGACCTATCAGTCTATGAGGTGTGGGTTGTGTTATGTTAGCCTTTATGCCAGTTCTGAATGGCTGGTGAACTTTCTACTGGGGTAACTGTATCCCAGTGAAAGAGGGCACAGTTGATGTTGTCCTTTACAAGGCATGGCCCATGTGAGGTTTCAGCAAAGAGCAGAGGATTCTAGAGGGAAGCGCTTTTCCAAACATTTGACCCTTGGTTTAATCAACAGTCTGTGGAGAGAGTGACATGCCATTTGTCTTCCTGTCAGCAGCACTGATGGCGATCAGGTGCGCCCCTGTCTGGGTGCTCTGGATAGGACAGAAAGTGTCAGCATGGCAAGTCTCAGCTTTTACATGTTCCACATGCAAAAATGCAGGACTCATGGTAGCATGCACTCCCAGTAGAGTATTCCATGTGGTTTATTTTGAAATCCAAAATAGTACAAGTTTTATGATTGAACTAACGTTGCCAACAATATGCAACTGTTTTATTTCTTGATTTTTGTGAAAAAAAAATTTGCCTTTGTTATGTTTATATCTGTTTGGTTTCTATTCAAGTTTTCAAGGATTTTTTAAAACTAAAATATTAACATACAAGCATGTGGTCAGCGTATTTAAATATGAAAGGCAAAACCTTTTTTGAAGTAACTTTAGAGAAATATTGCTCTTCAGTGATGCAGCTAACACTTTTAAATGTGTTGTTTCATGAATATTTGAAGTCCTAATGAGACCCTGTTGTCACATTCTTTTCCATAAGTCTGATATTGAGAAAGGATGGGATGAAAAAGTTATTCTTTTTGTACTGTTGTAATTTAATAACATCACAGTTAAAAAGTTGATGCCTAGCCAAACTTTGAGAAGGCCCTAAGTCTCAAAGGTTTAGTAGCTAAGGTCCTCTTTGCAGCAAATCAAGGACAGGTGTCAGTGATGCCTGCCACCTGCTAACATGCCCCAGAACATCTCTAGCCCCAGAACATTTTTTTCTATGTGCAAACCCAACGGTTATAATGGCGAAAAAGGAAAGGGCAGCCCAAATTTTATTTATGGCTTTCCTGAAGTTGCACAAGAAGAAATGAGCTTATCCTAAGAATATCAGAAATGGGTCAGAAAGAGAAAAACCAGACTCACTTTTCCAGGAAACTTTTACTTAAACACCAAAGGGGCCTTATCTGTAGTTTGTGTAGGCAGCTACCTTCCAGGCTATAGAAGTTCTAGGAACACTCATACATTCTTCCCAAAGCCTATATCCTATAGCAGTGCCGTGCATGACACTAATCATTCCTGCAGTGTTCTGCAGCAGGGAACAGCGTGGAGAGAGATTCCTACCTGAGTTTGAATCCTGGCTCCAACATCTACAAACTTGAGGGTGATAAATTATTGAACCTCTCAAAGCCTTGGATTCCTCATCTGCAAAAGGATAATAATAGTACCTGCCTCATGTGGTGGTAGTCAAGACTACATGAGATAATCTCTTTGTATAGATCCCGGTGCACAGTAAGAGCTCCGTAAATAAAAGCTGCTCTTACTAGGATGTTATTATTGTTATTACACAGCTAGAAAAAGGAATTAAAAAGATATCCTGGGAGGATAACACATTGATGTCACTGTTAAAGGGAGGATCCTAGATGCTTAAAGTATGAGAAAATCAGAAATGGGGAAAAACGCAAAATAGTGGCGGGCAGAGGAGACAGATCTTTTCGTGGCTATCATGCCTCATTATTTTGCTTAATGGCAACTTATTTTCCCAGCCCCCAATTAAATAGTTTGTACTACCTTTTTTCGCTTTTTAACTTTTAAAATTATGCCCTTTCTCATGTTTGATTCATCTCCATATCCAGTCTGAGACAGCATCTGAAACATATCAGGCCTCCAGAAATGTTTGCTTGAAATTTTAAAAGTCAAAAATCTGGCTTCTACTTCTGTTTAGTAAAAAAGCTAGCAGGGCCTCCTATACTGCATAAGTGATAAGTGCTTACTGCATAAATTTTAGAACATTGGTTAAAATAGATCCTTAAGTTTAAGGTGAGATTTCCCCATCTTTTTTGCTTTTTAGTGGGGTAGTACTCATTTCACTCCCATTCTCAGCTTTACTGGGTGGCCAGTTAAATCATTTTAAGGCTCTTACAAAGATAGAACTCAAATTTCAGCCCTCTTGAAAGGTATTGGGATAATTAACAACTTTGTAATTCTGTTTTTTTCTGCCTAAAGTTCCACCTAGCAAAATTATCTAGTCTGAATATAATCTAGTATTATGTCAAGTCCCTTGATCACATAGTCACATAGCCCCATCTTAGATTCATCCTACCTTTAGTGCAGCACTGCAGTTTCTTTTTTCTCTGTGTCTAGGTTTTATTTGCAGCTGCATATTTTTATATGATTGCTTATGCTGTGCAGAAGTAAATTACTTTTTGGTATACCCAGTGAAAGTAATGATCTTTTAAAAAATTCGCACCAATTTGTAGTCCCCATAATCTTGGTGAATACACCAAATAAATCTGTTTGTTCTTATTTTGATATTGAAAATATGATAGATGGTGTGATAAGGCCAGCTTCATTAATTCATTTCCTAAGTACTATAATATAATAGTTAATTTGTCCACACATGGCCTCCAATTACCTCCTCAATTCCTGGTAACAGCCACAACCTCATCTTTCATTTTTATTACCTAGCAGTTAATTGCACTAATAGGTTTTGCTTTTCATTTCTGCATGGTTTTCATTAGAAAAAGTGGCAAGTGTTAACTCTTTTTCAGGCTGTGTACTCAGAGAAGAACAAGGAAAATAGATTTTTTAAAAATTTTTATGTAATTGTGCTTGCTAGCCTCAAAATTCCAGATGATTACTTCTAACTTTTACTTTTTTAGAAAAGAAGAGGCATATTTGGGACCAATAAATTCTGCCAGGTAAGGAGTATTGGTAGCTAGAGCTATGCAGTAGGGTTTTTCTTTCCTTATAAAAAAGAAGCTTCTTTAGTAGTATTTCCTGATAAATCATAATTTTCTCAATCAGCAGTTCTTTGCAGTGTGAACTAACATGAACTAATTTAATATGATTATTTAATGAGAAATTTTTTCATTTAAATGTTATATATTATAAGCATTTTAATAAATATTTTTGAAAGCACTTATTCATTTTAACAATCAAATGTCTATGAAATGCCAGTTGAATCTTTAAAAATGAGAATTCACTGTGCAATTGCAATACCTCCAATTACCTGAGTATTCTGCACATGAAATCATTACGATATAGATATATAGCTTTGACTATAGTAAATTCAATCACTTGCATTTATCACATTTTAGGATTTGTGGGAATGTTTTTATTCATCCTGAATGTTTTATTCATCCTGAAAATTGGTGATTGAATAAAAGAATTACTAATGATTTAGTTATACACATTTCATTATGATTTCAGAGAACTGACATTGAACCAGTGGAGGGAAACATTTAAGCTAATATAGATTAATATCATAGTTATTTTATCTAACTTTTAGAGTACTGTAGGAATGCCAAGAAAAAATTTAGAAGTCTAATGTGCTATCCATTGTACCACAGAGCCAGCCAAGGAAAAATTTAGAGTCTTACCAGTTTGTACTTTAAAAAAAAAAAAGGTATCTGAAAACCTTCTCAGTTGCTGTCACATCTGGATCCCACTGAAATGACTCAGGTGTTTACAGTTATCGCATCAGATGGCAAACACTAAAACAAAACATCAGCTTGACAGTGTGTCAAGATATCAGATAAATTGGCCAATGGAATATTCTCTTTTATATCATTTAAAGTCTTCTTTCATCTAAATCATGTCCCCCCAAATGACATTTGAATATAAAAATATTAATAGAATTTTTTGATAAACAACAGAAGAAAAGGAAAGAGATTTAGACCAGAATAAAAAGGGGATCTTCCCCCCAAACCTATAAGGAAATAGAGAATCAAGTGGAAAATAAAGAAAATCTGTTCCAAGTGAGAAACACAAGGGTAAAATTTTGATATGATTAGTGATAAGTCATTCAAAGGATGAAAGGCAGCGAGAGTTAATGACAGGTAGCAAAGAAGGGGTAAAAGGGCTGTGTGTATTTGACTTTATGTGAAAAATTAGAATTATGTATATAAACTAGAGAAACCAATTCTGGTGAGAGTTTCATGAAGGAACTGCCTTAGCTTGTTTTTCGGAGAGCGGATGCTTAGGAACTTGCCTGCGTTTGTATTTGGAGTGCTCGGCTACAACTCACCTTTTAGGACAGAGAGCTCTCAGCCTCTGGAACATGATGGCATATTTTCGAGCTGATGTGATACAAGTGTGAGATTTGAGCAGAATAAAGCTGTTAGACAGCTAAAAACTTCAAAAAATTAAAGGGAACATATATTCAAAGATCTTGTTGAAGTTGTCAATAGAAATCATGGTTTACTAAAAATTTGGAACTCGCTTCTTGTAGATCTATCATTTGTCTGTGTTTCTATATTGTATGGGAACAACTAGGATATGCGCATTTATTTTAAGTGATGAAAATTTTAATTTTCAATGTTAATTTTCAATATATTTTTTGAAAGAAGTAATAGGAAAGTGTACATTAAAACTATGATTTCATGGCTATTATTGTTTATGTGTTGCAGAAGTCTATTTTAATTTAAATTACATTTAAATTAAAGAGAAAATGTCGGTGTATGGGCATGGCAAAAATAACAAAAGTGGTATGATGAAAACTGGTGTTTGGGAAATATTCATATAGTTTCATTCCATGTAGTTCACACATCACCAGATGTGTAATATTTTTGAGTGCGTGTGAACAGACATTATCTCAATAAAATGCTCTTGTTTCTTAACTTTACAAAACAGAATGGTTTTTGCATCCTGCCAATATAGGTAGGCTATTTTATTTTTAAACCTGTCTAAATTGGTTTGCCATCTTTAGGAACTATCAGGAAGTGTAGTTTCATATTTTGCAAATGGGTGGATAGATTTAACTGTATGCATTTGTGGATAAAATAAGAAAATTAACTAGGATTTTATTTTCTGACTTTTTGAGATTTTCTTTGCTCCATGCAAGATTTTTTTATTATTATTCTCATTAAATAAAATTTAATATAATCCATTATGACCTTGAAAAAATGAATTCCCAGATTTTTCACTAATAATACTTTATGTTTAGTAAACATAATACTCTTAACATTTTTTTCTTTTTTTACTTATTAAATTATCATACATAAATTCACTTTTGCGCAGGGATGTGGATAGTTCTATGAATTGTAACACCTGTATAGATTTGTATGACCAGCACTACAGTTAGGATATTGAATAGTTCTATCACTCCAAAAATCTCCCTCTTCACTTTTTTAGGTGTCCCAAACCACTATAACTATTCTTTACAGTGGGAATACATTGTCTTGCCATCTCAAACTTGTAGCAAAAAAAAATTGGCTCATTTATTATTCAATGACTCTTCAATCCCCCCTCTTTACTAATGTATTTAAGTTCTTCTAATTGCTAATTTTGCATTTTGTTGATTTATAATCATGATTAGAGATAGTATTCATTTCTCCTCTCTGTCAAATATCAACTAATCCAATCTTAATCTCTAACCTCGGGAGATTTCCTAGATGATGGCGTCAGTGGATCTCTCTTCATTCATGTTACATCTGTTTATAAGTAATGCTTTTTTCATCATCTGCATTGTTTTTTGAACTGCCACTTGTCTGATGTTAATGCTGGAGATTATTATCTGAAGTGCACAAGAGAATCACTGCTGTGTTTCTTTTCATAAGCTCTACAGATAGAGGTGTTTCTTTTCCTGAGTGTTTTAATGGCTCTGTACTGTGCTTTTTCTGTTTGAGTACTTTTATCTCTGTATATTTCTCTGAATATGGATGATATATACAAGCCAAAAAGAGGAAATTCACAGACTATAAATCAAAACTAAACTTTATCAATATTTAAACAAGGGTTGCATATTAACCAACGTGTTTTATGCATTTAAGTGTACAACTGTGACATGCATTTTCAGAGAACGAATTTCGATCTATAGTACATGAAAGTTAAATTATTTAAAAATAAAGATCAGTGTTTTATATGCTGTGATAAGAACCTGTCATTTATGACTGCCATAAATTAAAAATTAAGAGACTTAAATATATCTGTAATAATTGTCATGAAGGTCATTTGAGACCATCTCAAGTATTACTGCCTCATACAGGGAAAACATTAATGTTAACCTTGCTTGACCTTTGGATCTTAAGTTTCTTGTTTTATGATTCTTATAAGGTTTTTCAAGGTTTCTTTTATGGATATAAGATTTCTTGGGATGTGGTGATTCTCCTGTGGTCTTCTTTGTGTTATGATTTCAAACCAGTTATTTGTTTCTGTTTTTGTCATTTGTTTATATTTTTTAACTTCTGGAGACATATTAGTATTGAGTGAGATTCTTTATTATCCTTGTTTAACTAAAAGTTAAAACCTTAGAATAATATAGCTACTTTTATTTGCTCACACTATTGTCTATCCTTTGAAGTTGTAAATTGACTATTTTATCATTTGCTCTTCAGATGGATCCTGTGCAAAAAGCAGTCATTAACCACACATTTGGAGTGTCCATTCCCCCAAAGAAGAAACAAGTTATTTCCTGTAATGTCTGTCAGCTTCGCTTTAACTCAGATGTGAGTATCACCTTTTCATTGCTCTCTGTAGTTTGTCAAGCTGAAAGTCTGATTGGTCTGAATATGTACCTCTCCTCATATTTACATACTCTAGCAGCCACACCTATTGGTAGCCCCGCTTATTCCAGTGTGTCAGTTCTCCAAGGGATTTGGGCTCAATGTTTAAAACTTACGCAGTAGAGTACAGTCAGCCCTCCATATCCATCGGTTTCACATCCACAGATTCAACCAAACTTGGATTGAAATATTCGGAAAAAAAATGTAAAGTAACGATACAACATTAAAAAGTAATACATATTTAAAAACCAGTAGAGGGTAACAGAAAGTGGTTAATATAAAAAATTAATCCTTCACACAGCGGCTCATGCCTGTAATCCCAGCACTTGGAGAGGCCAAGACAGAAGGATTGCTTGAGGTCAGGTGGGGCAACAAAACAAGACCCCCATGTCTATAAAAAATTTTTAAAAATTAGTCAGGTGTGGTGGCACATGCCTGTAGTTCTAGCTGCTTGGGAGGCTAAGATGGGAGAATCGCTTGAGCCCAGGAGTTCCAGGCTGCAGTGAGCTATAATGATGCCACTGCACTCTAGCCTGGAAGACAGAGTGAAACCCTGTCTCAACATAAAAAAAAATAAAAAAGAAGAAGTTCTCTGTGAAAGTAATCAATCTCACCTGTATCATTTTATACTTAATTGTACCAATT
Source organism: Lepilemur ruficaudatus (assembly GCA_963574885.1). Classification (NCBI taxonomy): domain Eukaryota; kingdom Metazoa; phylum Chordata; class Mammalia; order Primates; family Lepilemuridae; genus Lepilemur; species Lepilemur ruficaudatus. The sequence continues at coordinate 35,952 of CAUYRT010008264.1, read as the reverse complement.
ATATTTACTTGTCAAAAATACTTGAATAGTAGAAAATATGAAAAAAGGTTTGAAATGATATGAAAATGTTTTTAAAAATTGAAATGCAATGAATGCTGAAGAAAACCATTGTTATTACTCTTGATATCAAGTGTTACATTTTATGTGGGTACCAAATTTTTTTAAATACCTGAGAGAATAATTAATCTACTATGTGATTTATATTTTCCCAGAACATGAACATACAGGGAAAGCTTCATAAATTATTTTGTCTGGTCAGCATAAGCATCCTGCTAAAAAAAGATAACAAATAAACAGAACAAATCAATCTCTTTTATGAAAGCAGATTTTAAAATGTATAAATAAAATAACAGGAAAGCAAAATAAATGATATTAGAATATTTGCAATACTCAGTTACCAAGTAAAGCCATTGACCAATGTAAATCAGAATCTGAAGGATATGTGATCCTTGACCCCAGAAGCCATTTTGCAAGAGTATGTTAAGTATTAATGTTTTTTTGAATTACTAAAATAACAAATATTCTTGTTTGCATATACCATTAGATGATGTTTTGGTAATTCTAACTTAGAAAGCATAGTAAAATTTATAGTCATTGGAAGACAGGAGATATATTTACCGTGATTTATAAAATTATATTTAATGCAATTTCAATCAAAAGTTCAATGAAAATTTTTTGGTACCTGATAAAACTCCATGTATAAGAATCAAAATGTACCTAAATAAATTGTCAAAATTTAGTGTTAATTCAGAGTTTTAATATTGTTAAGATTTCAATCTCCCCAAATTGATCTGTAGATCCAACACAATTCTGATCAAAATTCCAAAGGTTTTTTTCCTGTAGAAAATGGCAAGATCTCTCTTAAATATACATAGAAAAGAAAAGCCCTTGAATAGCCAAAACATTTTTTAAGTACAAATTTGGAAGGCTTACACTTCCTAATTTCAATACTTACTATAAAACCTACAGTAATAGAGACTGAAAATGGTGAAAAAATAGTAGACACATTGATCAGACACATTGAACAGAATAGAGTCCACAAATAGACATGGACCTGTATGGTCAGTGTATTTTCAACAAAGTTGCAGAGGCAATTAATGGAGAAAGTCTTATCTTTCCAACAGATAGTGCTAGAACAATTGCAATATGGATATATGCAAATTTTTAAAAAAACTTTGACTGCTACCTCATACAAAATATAAAAGCTAATTCATATGGATTATACATATAAATAGAAACAAAAAACTATAAAACTTCTAAAAGGAAACATAGTAGAAAATCTATTTGGCTTTGCATTAGGCAAAGATTTCTTAGATAGGAAACAAAAAGTATGAACCACATAAAGGCTAATATATTGGACTTTATCAAAATTCAAAACTTTCGCTCTTCAAATGACACATTTACATTGTTAAGAAAATGAAAATACAAGCTATAGACTGGGAGAAATATTTGTATCTGCTTAAGGACTTGTATACAAAATATATAAATAACTTACAACTCAATAATAAATGATAAATTGGGAAAAGAGTTGAATAAGCACTTTACCAAAGATGAAATATGAATGACAAACACATAAAAAGATGCTCAAGGAAATACCTTTTAAAACCACAATCAGATAGCACTACACCTATTATAATGGTGAAAATTAAACAAACTGATAGCATCAAGTGGCTAGGATGAAGAGCAACTGGAACTCTCATGCATTGTTAATATGAATATAAAATGGATCAGCCACTTTGGAAAACACTTATGCATACATTTCCCACACAAGCAGCAATTCCACTTCTAAGTATGTACTGAAGACAAAGTTAAACATATATTCATACATATGTGCTTTTACAGTAACTTTATTCATAATTGCCCAAAACTGGAATCAACTCAAATGTCCATCAACTGATGGATAAACAAACTGTAGTATAGCCATAGAATGGAATACTACCCAGCAATAAAAGGAAATAAGGTATGGATTCCTGCTACAACATGGATGAATCTCCAAGGCAGTATGCTAAATAAGAGAAGTTAGACACAAAGATTATATGTTGAATGGTTGCACTTATATAACTTTCTGCAAAAAACAAAATTATGGTGATAGTCAGATCAATGGTTAATAGGGGCTGAAGGTAAGGTTAAGGAATTGACCACAAAGAGGCATGAAGGAAATCTTTTGAAAATATTCTATATTTTCATTGTTGTGGTGGTTATATGATTGTTTTTCAAGACTCATAGAACTGAATACCTAAAAAAGGAATTTTACTACATATAAAGTATACTTTAGTAAACCTCACCAGAAAAGATCAATGATTTAGTTCTGAGCCACAAAATATATTTTATAAATAGAAGACTAATTTATGATAGAGAAGTAACCACTAAATATATTAAACTACAATATTGTTACTAGATTAAATGTAAAATAAAGGACTTTTGCAAGAATGGATAGAATAGCAAACACTGAAATAGATCCAAGTAAATTTAACAGTTTTGCATAGTTATTATTCAACTTTCTACAGTTATATAAGGAAATTAAAGTCTATAATTTTATGATATAAAATGAAAATGTTCACTACTCATTTGACCACTTACAAAATGAATGCCCACCTGAAGACATGGCTCCATCTTTAATGCTAACATTGTCACTGCAGCAATGCCAGATGATAAAAACATCACAATACAATATAGATTTCAAAGTGAAATCTCAAAAATTTTGCAAAAGATGCAGCATTTCATGAAGTCCATGAATGTAATGTTAGAGACTGCTTGATACAAAGCTGCTGACAAATGAGGATTTGCCTGTTAGAAGAGTTAATTTAAGAAGAGAAAATTAACAAAGTTGATGATTCAAAACAAAAGGTTTTGAATATCCAGTGAATAATGGGGGCTTTGGGACAATTATTAATCCTTGAATTAAAAAAACATGTATATGTACATGGTTCAAAATCATAGTAATTTTAAAAAAATGCATTGAAAATCTATTCTGTTCCCCTTCTCACCCTCTATGTCATTCCTTATTTGTAACCACTTCTATATTTTTGTATATCTTTCCAGGATTTGTTTATGCAAATATAACTATGAATATATATTAATATTTCTTCCCTTTTCTGCATAAAATGTAGCATACTATTTACACTTTTCTTTGCCTTGCATTTTTTATGTAACCATGTATCCTGGGGAATTTTCCCTGTCAGAATGTAGAGCGCTCCCTTATTCTTTTTTTTTTTTTTTTTCTGAGACTGGGTCTTGCTTTGTTGCCTGGGCTAGAGTGCAGTGGCGTCATCATAGCTCACTGTAACCTCAAATTCCTGGGCCCAAGTGATTCTTCTGCCTCAGCCTCCCAAGTAGCTGGGACTAGAGGTACATGTGTGCACCACCATACCTGGCTAATTTTTCGATTTTTTCTAGAGACAATGTGTCCCTATGTTGATCAGGCTGGTCTTAAACCCCCGATCTCTAGCAATCCCCTGACCTTGGCTTCCCAAAGTGCTGGGGTTATAGGCATGAGCCCGGCCTCCCTTACTCTTTTTACAGATGTGATAGGCAAAGATGTCCATGGCCTGATCTCTGGAACCTGTTAATATACATGGCAAAGGGGAGTTTAGGTAGCAGATGGAATTAAGAATGCCCATCAGACGATCACAGGATAAAAGATTGTCCTGGGTTATCCTGTGGGTCCACTGTAATCACAAGAGTCCTTAAAAGTGGAAGAGGGAGGCAAAGGAATCAGAGTGATGCAATGTAAGAAGGATTTTACTGGCAGTTGCTGGCTTTGAGGGTGGAGGAAGGAGCCATAAACCAAGGAATGTAGGCAGCCTCTAAAAGCTAGAAAAGGCAAGGAAATTGTATTTTCCCCTACAGTCTCTAGAAGGGAACTCAATTCTGCCAACACCTCAATTTTGGCCCAGTAAGACCTGTGCCAGACTTTTGATCTCCAGAACTATAAGATAATATATTTGTGTTTTAAGCCCGTAAGTTTATGATAATTTACCATGAAAGCAATAGAAAACTAATACCATAGTCTATGTGTAGACATTCCATAGTTTATATAATTAGTTCCTTTTAGGTCGACAGTTGGGTTGTTTCTAATCTTTTGGTGTTTCATAGATTTTCATAGTCTATAAATAACAGCACATAAATATGGGTCTTTTGCCTTTAAATCCACAGTTCTTCCTGTTATATTACATTGCCTCACATAACTTTACTTATTTTCTGAGCATTTACTGAGCTTCTTCTGTATGACAAGCACTTTAGTAGTCACCAGAATCCAGTAGCAACTTTTACTAGCAAATGGTATGCATGAAAATATTTAAGGTTTGTCCTCATGTAGAACCTCTCCTAACATGTTCCAGGTGTTCTACTCTATATTTTCATTATCGCATACTTAGAGAGGCAGCATGATGTAGAACACTGGATTAATAGACCTTGAACCTGGGTTTAAGTCCTAATTCTGAACTCGGTAAGTCACTTCATTACTGTGGGCCTCAGTTGCCTCTTCTGTAATACAACCTAAAATGGACTACACGATCATTGGGAGGATCATTCAAGCTCTATAATTAAAAATCTCTCTTAGGGCAACAGAATATAAACACCTGCATCTTATAAGTGGAACAGCTAAGATCCAGAAAGAATGACTATGAATTTTGTTTCGTATTTGTGTCATGGGTTGGGTTGGGGGGAGCGTGAAAATTTTCTTTCTACACCCAAGAATTGCTGTGGGAGTAGGTTTCACCTTTGACTTGAGAACCATTCAACGTTAGCCATTTTCTTTGCATCTACTAATAGGGACATGGGCAAATAAGCATATGGCCACCAGCTTCCTCGTCACTGCTCAAAAACTCTGTTGATAATTAAGAAAGAAATTAAATTTCTGAGTCATTCTTAGACTCTGGGCAGTAAAGCCACAAAGTCTGGATGGCAAATTCACAAATGTGACATATACATGTTCTCAGTGTTTAGTAATGGTGCTATAATCTGCATAACTGGGCTTTGAAACTGAGCATTTTTTATTTGCGGGAGAGTTTATTATTTTATAATTACCCTATTTACATTTTAATGTAAGAATTAAGAAGATGCTCATCCTTATTTTTTTAATAACATTTCTAAATCAGCCTGAGACTGAATTGGCTTCACTCTTTCAGTATAGAAAATATGTTTATTGAAAAATCTGGAAGGCAGATTTGCACAGTAAACAGATTGCATTTTGCAGTTCTTCATTACCCGTATACAATGTACCAGGGTAGGCCTCATGCGTTAAAATTCAATATGACCTAGTTTAAGTGTTCTGTAGCCCCCTTTGTCCAGCTTATATCATCTCAGTAGAACTCCACTGTTGAAAAGCAAAAGGCTACAGCTTTATTTACACAATACTGTGCTATGTAAATGAGCAAGCATTAATCACAAACATTTCCCAAATGAACCTTTACAAATGAACACAATTAACTTTGCCAGGAAGCAGGCACTGCAATCCAGGAATAATATGCTTTTTCAATTGAGTCCCAGACATTTGCACAAATGTGTGAGGCACCCCAATCCCTAGTTTCCTCTTGACCGCCTTTTTTTCCCTAACATGGTATATATAAGGTGAATGAAGTTGTCCTAAACCTGAACGTTTCTCTATTCTCAATGAAGAAGTGCACTGCAACTGTAGTATGGTCATAAATTGGTAAGCCTAAATCTGAATTTTTACCTTTTAGCTGGGAAGTGTCATTTCTGAAGTTAAGCCTTGCTGGGGAAATAAGCTAAAATGCACTTTAAAAAAATGTTTGAGGCTAACTTTTTTCTTGTTTTGGCTAGGTTGAAAGTTGGCAGATCCCAAATAATTCTAATTTACATATTAGTATCAATTCCTGGAGAACAGTAACAGAAGAAACTGTTACAAAAGTAACTGATTCCTTCACTAAATCAAATCTTTACACAAAATCATATCAAAATCAAATTCTTAAACAGATTCTTACACAAAAGTAAGGCAACTTGATTCTCTTAACTGTTAAAAAACAGATTATATTATTATCTCAGAATTCATTATAAATACTCTCAATATATGACTGAATCCTTTATGCTTTATAGGCAAATTGAAATAAGAGCATAATGATCTTTCCAATCAAGTTTTATATACTCTAATTCAGGAATTGGCCCTGAAATTTTGGTACTCAGAATTAGTACCACAATTAAGCATGAGATACCGTGCCCTTAAATCCTGACTCCTTAGGCTTTCATTACTCATTTGGAACTAACCCATTTGGTTTTTCAAGCTCACCATATTGCCTTTTGAATAGCGTTATAAACTTTGAACTGCTTATAGTTCGCATTTTCTTTATTTTATCTTGCTTTGTGCTACCTCTGGGTTTGTGATGTTGTTGTTGTTTTTCTTTGTCTTTGTTTTGTTTTCTAGTTTTAGGTTATCCAATATCTCTATCTCTCATTTTAGCCACTTACTCTTTTCGCTATGCTCTATTTCCTCATGTCTGAAGACATACGGTGATGGCCTCATGCCATTTTGTTGATGTATATCAGAGTGATTAAGTACAAATGGACAGGAAATTAAAGGTTTGCTTAGAAGTTAAAATGGTAGAGTGACACATTTGTGTGAACATTTCTGTGGGTGACCTGACTCTCCTGTTCTTTACTATAAATCTCTCTCTGAAATTTCAGAAAGTGTCGTTCCACGGACACCCTCAATTCCCACATGACTGCAGTTGCCACGCAAATGATACAGCCTCAGTGCAACCTCACTGTGCATTTTGCATCTTTGTCATCCTAGCAGTTTTCATTTGGATAAGGTCATTTAAGTCATGTTCCCTTTGGTCTTTCTGCCCATATCTCTTTTATTGGTTTTAATTTCATTCCCACTTCCAGATTTGTTTAGCAGTAAATATAATACAATAAAAACTCTTATCTGTCTTGGATAAACAAACTGACCAATCCACCATGTACCATTTAGGAGGCCTTAGTGCTGTCTCTGCTAGAGGCCCTGCCATTCTCCGTCATCCAGCAGAGACCTCAGCCATCAAGCGATTAGGGAGAAAGCCATAACTTTGGGTTCCCCTCGGCCACCAGGCCTTAACTCCATTTCTCCACCAGCTGCCATGAGGCCACAAGTCCCTGCAGCAGCTGTGGATCTTTCTGAGAAATCAGAGCAGCCAGGGAAACAGGAACTCCATTGGACACCATGTTTGAAGATGTCCCTTGCAGCAAAAGCAGAAGAAACACTCAGCAGCAAGGGCACCTGCTCCAGTTTTCTGAAGGATCAAACTTTTTATTTATCATTATATAGCATTGTTATAGGGGATTACACATTTTTCTATTGACTGCTTAGTGCTTGCTTTTAACTCTAGAAATTCTGTTTGCATGTCATCAATGTTTCTCTTCTCTTGTGCTCTCTTCTAAACCATCACATTTCTCCTTCTCTCTACTCAATCTTCTTTTCCTCTGACTCTTCTCTTTTTTTCTTCTTCCTCTTTCTCTAGTCCAAAAGTACAGCAAATACAGTTTTCCCTTTCTTTGATATTTGTAGTTTCTTCATTAAGCTTTCTTTAGTTTAACAACTGGATTTATTGCTTTAAATTCATAGGTGCTTCGCTTGAAAAGACCTCTAGAAGGTTTTAAAAAAACCCATATTGAACGTGTTATTTGAAACTCAAACCAACATACTGTTAAAAAAATAAGTTTATTTTACATTTCCTGAATTTTCAAACACTGTATTTGATGGTACTTTACCCTAATAAGTATGTCAGAAAAAACTTTGAACATTGATCTTCCAATATTTGATCCTCCCCACCTGACCATCACATATATCCAAAAAATATCTACACATGTGTTAACTCTACAGATTAACTGTTTCCTCCTTTTTACACACACATGTAAATATATATATGCATAATTACTGCCTGCCACTCAGACACATCTGCAGTATTTCTCTTGAAAGCCCTTGAGATAGATAGCAGCTCCTTTAGTGTACAAATTTATACCATGTTTATATCTATATAATTGTATATTGTATGTACACAATTATGTATAAGGGTGTGTGTGTGTGTGTGTGTGTGTGTGTGTGTGTTTTCAAGAATACTGGTGCCTGGACTGGCGTTAGGTTTCACCTATGCTAATAGTGGCCTCACATTCAGAAACAAAATAAGCCATGAAAGTTGATCCTCACCGGAAAGTGAGTTTATGATAAGGGGGTTTGGAGAAAGTCACACTTACACTGAGCTCTGCAGCATATGATTAAATAGAGAGATACCGCTGTGATAATAATCTCATTGCTGGGCTGGGAACTGAAAAGCTAGTTGCAAAGTTTCCATCTGATGTTCAGCAGTACAAATTATTAGATAAATGAATCATACTGTAAGTTCGGAAAACCAACTGGTTCTGTCAAGAAAAAAGGTACTGAAAATAGAAGGAATCAATAGCATCAAATGGAAATCTAGACAATGATAGCCTGCTTTTGTCAAACATTTTACATTTTTCCCATAAATAAGACTTTATATTGATTCTTAGGTTTGGAAGGTAGTGAAGCAGATAGGAGGTAATTAAAAACATAAATCTCGGGAGCTGGGAAGGTAATTCTCTGCTTTGCAGACAGAGCTGACAAAATGATGAACATTTTTTGCTTCAACATGACAGAAATATAGCGTGATTACAGGGAGCAGGGACATATCGTGCTAAAAGTTTTGTTCAATAGCTGCTGCTTAACAAAGCTCTTAACAAAGTTCAGTCGGCTTTTTTGAAGCACATAGTAGTTACTTATTAAATTAGAAAACTGACTGTCAAAGTAGCACTATAATATAAAAAGTCACAGTCTTTCTTATCATTACATTATTTTAAATAATATTTGGATAATTTAGGATTGATTTTAAATTATCACTGGAAAAGGAAGACTAGGTTAAAAGTTAGGTTTAAAAAAGTGAGCATTATGATTTATAAAGATTCATCAGATCCTGTAACTAATGGGAAGATTGTATAACGCATACTATTCAATATTTTTCTGCCTTTTCTTTAAATATATAGATACCTCACATGACGTGTTACTTTAGCTATTTATGTGTATTCAATAATACTTAAAAGTAGATGATCAGCCTAATAAGATGTTGTGAAGAATAAAAAATATGAATGTTACAAGGAAAGTACCAATACCCACCCCCACTCATCAGAATACATTCCCAACAGAAAACCACTAAGTATCTGTGATTCATCACCAAAACTGCAAGCTTTGGTAGATTTCCATTAAATATTGGTTTGCTGATCAAACATTCATAACACCCTTTAAAAAAATGTGATGGGTCTTTTCTCCTATGTAGAATTTCTGTGTTAGTAACTATTAGTCAAAAGTAAAAGATTCCCAAAAGGATTTTTAAGTCATTGTGTTGGTAATTTTTTTTATCTAAAAGTTGTCTTGCCACTTGGGAGTTGGGGGAAAGACTGTTGAGGGTGTGTGTATTTTCCTTCTTCACTTAGTAAGGATTTCTTTAATTAAGACTGGTTGCAGAATCCTTAACAATAAGATAATGTTCCATTTGATTTTTGTGGTTTGTGATCGTTAGCTAAAAAGTTTATTCAATATAAAATTAAGATAGGTAGAGTTTGTAGGCTGAACACCTGTAGGTTGATTAGTTGCTGGTTTAAAGTTTATATTCAGGCTTTATCAGATCTGTTTTCTAAATAGTGAATACAACACTCACTATCTATGTGCCCTAAAATGTAAGACTGAAGTGAAGAGGAAAAAGACCAAAATTTATTTTCTTTTCATTATTTTGTTTGTCAGTTTTTTGTTTTCAAGATTGGGTAAGATGAAGTACTACTAAAAGTGATTAAAACCTAGAACATATTGCCAAAGGAAACTGTGGAACATTCACCCTGAGAGAAGGGAACATTCGATCACCTGTCTTAAGTGAACATAGCTTCAGGTATGCAGACACACAAAATTTTGCATAGTTTTAGGGGTTCCACGGGCCACCTGCCACCTATCCATGGACCATATTCTTAACAAACCCTATTTATTTTAGTTCTAATATTTTATAATTCTTCAGTTCCCTCTCCTTCAATTCCTGACCATCTCTCAAGTCTTTCTCAGCTTCACTTCATCCAAAAGCCTTTGTGGAAATAACAGAGATAATATATGTGAGGAGCCGCACCTACTATAGGGCCTGGCAGGAAAGTAGGCATCTATCAAGTGCTAGCTTTCCTTTTGTGATTATTCCAGCCCACATGCTATCTCCATTCCTAAATTTATAATTAAATTTATACTATTGGATTAACATCACACAGTTCACCAGTGTTTCTATTAATAAGTGTGTTAGTTTTTTTCCCCAGCTAGATAACCAGTTCTACGAGGGTATTTCTCAGATCTTCCTTTCAAGACTGGAACTATTTTGATTCTCTTCTCCTGTCTCTGGCCAAGTTTGCTGCTTCTTTACTCTCCTTGATGAACTCATCTTAACTAGCTACAGTATTTTGCCACCAAAGTCTTCCTAGCTTAAAATTTTAGAAATTGGCTGAAGCAATACTTCCTCATATGCTCACACCACCTGATCCCCAAGCCACACATCATAAAGTTCCTTACAGCCTGATAGACTTTCCTGAAAAACTGCTCTTTATGCTGACCCATCATATCTAAAGTTCTCTGGCCTCCAGGGCAAAATGCTGTCACTTTATTCAAAGAGCTGCTTGAGAGATGAAAGTAGCTAAAAGGTACCTCTTTTGCAGAATGTGCTGACCTATATTACATCAGCCTCTTCCTTGAAAACAATGGAGTAAACAAGCCTATTTTTTGTTCCATTCAGCTTCTTTTTGTTTTTGTCTTACATAAGTAATACTTTTTTTCTTCTTGTAAAGGTTGTGAAAATTATAGCCAATTCCCCCCACTCAAGCATACAGAATAAAAGACAAGCTATGGGAAACCATGCGCTTGCTCAAGGTCAGGAGTCCAAAACCAGCCTGAGCAAGGAGCGAGACCCCATCGCTACTAAAAACAGACAGAAATTATTGGCCAACTAAAAATATATAGAAAAAATTAGCCGGGCATGGTGGCACATGCCTGTAGTCCCAGCTACTGGAGAGGCTAAGGCAGAAGGATTGCTTGAGCCCAGGAGTTTGAGGTTGCTGTGAGCGAGGCTGACGCCATGGCACTCTAGCCTGTGCAACACAGTGAGACTCTGTCTCAAAAAAAAAAAAAAAGTAACTTAAATACGGTACTACACTGTCTCACTCTTAAATTTAAAACACAAAATTCCAAGTAGTCACGTAAAGTGAAAGAATTGAAATAACTCAAGTTTTGTTTCTTTGTCTTTAAAATAACTGTGCTATCATTAATTCAAATCAACTGTTGAAATGCAAGAATGTGCAGGGCACAGGGTTTGCAAACTTGAACTACATCCAACATAAGCTTGAATGATTCCTAATCATTAGGAACGTACTCTTAAAATAAATAGATGTAGCTAGTGGAGTCACTTGAACTGGGAATTCAATTGCATAACTACAAGTTCTCTGTACTACAACTTTCATGTAGTTAATTAAAAGATAAGTAAGAAATACCTGCTAATTTTAAGTTTATATATATATTATTGAAACTCAACTATAACCACAGCAGTTGTTTAGAACTTAGACCAACAAATTTTTTTTTTCAGGGAACAGTATTTTATTACTGTGGTTAGAATTCCCAGCATGTAATGATGGTAAAAAGCAGATTGATTTTTAGTCAGTTTTCTTATCGTTTTTAAATTATCTACAGACAGTGCAGCCCCTTAGTTCCTGCACCTCAAGTGGACAATCCCACAGCCCCATCTTCAGTATACCACTAACATTTATTGTTAAATTAATAGGAATTCTAGTTCTGCTTTAAATACATGTTACATTAACACGGGAGATATGGAATGCTGACTTATGGTCACCAAATAGTTGCCTTTTTATCTTTGATAATGCCCACTGAAAGTTCTCTGAAAAGCAGCTTTCATTATCTCTGAACTTTGAGCTTAAGGTGATTACCTGGTTTTTGCCCTAGAAAGAAATAACATTCTGTATTATAAGAGACACCTATGGAATCCTTTTATATAATGATTTATTTTTATATGTCATGAATTTTTAATGGCTTTTTCTCATATCATTTGAGAGGAATGAAAAGGCTCTTAGATTCACTAAAGGAGTAGTTAGGGTTATTTGTTCTAGTTTTGTAATTTAAATTGTTTAAGCTGACAAAATGCCCTATATACACTTTTAAACTAAAAATACTAACAATCTCTTTTTGAGATTTAATTTATACATTTGCACAGATGGTCATAGAAGGAGGTATTCATTAACATCTGTAAATGTGGGGAAAATGATGGATGTCTATATTTGTAAAATGCCAGAATAGAATTACTGAGTTTGCAGATGTAAATTTAAAAATACAAAATTTGAATGTCTGAAAAACATTCTTTTTAAGCTAGCTTTCTAGAGATTCAGACATTGAATAATTGTCTTTTGCATAAATTTCCATTTTTATAAGTTCAGTAAATTTTTATTAATTTGGACTACATTAATTAGGGATTTGTGATCATTCAGGTATAGGCAAAATGTACTTTTGTTTGATTCAAATTCTTTCTTCAAAAATAATGCAAATGATTATTGCAAAGGAGGTTGAAGCATAGAGATTTAGCAGACCAGCAGAACCACTTTTTTCAAGCATACTTAAAGGACTTAAGGGTGCTCATTAAAACACAGGCAATAATATACTATAATTCTTATTTCTTTTAACAAATCACTTAAGAATCTCTGGTAACAGTTATCAACTAACATCATTTCTGCAAAAATGTTTTACTTTTTGACTTTTTAAATCATATCATTATGCTTATACTCAAATTATTCCACATTAATGAGGTTTTTCTGAAATTATAATCATTTAGTAATATCTAATACTATTGCCTTTTTAAAATACAATGAATATTTGTGTTACTTGCTTAACATTTCTCTGAAAATCTTTCAGGTCAAATATTTAACCCAGATAATATCTAGATCCGAATTTCAGATCAAGCAAACATTGTTTTGAGGTCTGAATTATCCAATTTAATTATCTACACTAATCAAATTAGTTGAATGATCAATAAATCACTGATTATGTGTTCTTAGAGTCTATCTTGATGGACAAGGAATTGAACCATAGTGTATAAGAATTGCTTTTCCAATAATTGAGCCATTGGTCTGTTGTGAATCTGATCATTCCACACAGACTGGTCAAGCCGCCAGACCCCAAAACTCATACCAGCAAATAACCCTTGTTTCAGATCACTATTTCTGGTCATAGTTCTATAGCCTGTGTGATCATGTGGCCATTTCTTTTATGGAGCGTGTGTGTGTGTGTGTGTGTGTGTGACCCAGGCAGAAATAAGTCAGGAATCTGGAGGAAGAATAGGTATTCACTTGATTATGGCCACTCTCAATATCAGAGTTTTCCCTCTGTCACCTAGATCCTCAAAATTCAGGTTTCTAACCAATGCCCATCTCCAGTGCAGCTCTTGCCCCTCACGCCATTGCTTTCTGTGCTTCAGCCACAATGGCTTTCTTTTATTTCCATATATCTGCCCAATCCACTTTGCCCCTCCCACTTTTGGTCAAAGTTTGTAACTCCTCTTTTAGGTCTCAACTTAAATGTCTCTTCCTCAGGGGACATTTTTTAGACTTTATAGTCTAAATTAGCTCCACTCCCTCCAGTAATAATTTTATAGCCCCCAGTAATCTCTATGAAACATATCGCAGTTAGTAAAGGTATCTTTATTTATCTAACTATTTTTTAAATATCTGTTCTTTACACACACACACACACACACACACACACACACACACACACAGTTGGTTCCATAAGGACACATATTGGGTCCATATTGTCCATTGCTGGACAATGCACTGTGTGCTGGCTTCCTAGTGCCTAGCACAGTGTGTAAATATTTCTTAAATGAATGATTGACCCTAAAGGGAATCTTTAACTTATGACACAACATCCACTGATTGGTTGAGAATTACTGTATCTATTCTCTCGAGTGAAAACTATACTTTATATGACCTTACAGGTCACATCTCCAAACCTATTTTCACCTCCAGATCATCCTCTCTAAGGAAATGATCTTTTTGTTGTACCAGAGTGGGTAAGGTAGAAGGGTCTATTCTGTTTTAGATCATCCATTGTGAAGACTGTTTGGACCTGGGCTTGGGGCTTGCTTTGGGGCCCCATGATGTAGTGGTTAAGAGCCCAGTCATTTAATCGTGGGTTAGAATCCAGGATCTTTAATTTCTGGTAGTGTGATATTGGGCAACTACTTAACTTTTCAGAGTCTCTGTAAACTTGAGTTAATAATGCTTGCCTAGTATGGTTTTATGAGTATTGAGATACTACCTGGGAAATACTTAGCACTGTGTGGTACACAACAAACATTAAATAGTAGCTATTTGTCACCATTTTTATTATTGAATTCCAAGTAATTTTTATAGTTTGACATTGTGTTTGCAGCCTTGGTGGCTGCTATATTCTTTCTATGGCTCTGTATCTTTCAACTCTTTGAAGTAATGGGCAAGGTGCAGTTAATTTTCCTTAGAGCAGCAGCTATATATAGGCCCTTTATTTCACACAAACATGGCTACCACTACACTTTCTGTGTAATATCACAAATATTTTTCCAGCAAATGAGAACCTCATATTATTTTCCAGTTATTCTATGAGCTTGCTTTGAAATTACAGAAAAGTATTTTAGCACTTAAGATGTTACTGAAGACTGTAGTTTCTCCTTAAAAATTTGTATATATATTTTTAAATTATTTTTCCTTTGAAATTTTCACTTCCCTTGGCCTCTGTGTCTTACTACACTCTATTTATCGAGCTCTTCTGGTAGCCACTTTTGTGTATCCTGTGCTGACTTCTCATCCTCATCCTACCCATTAAGTATAGCTGTTTCTCAAGATTCTTTCCTCAAATAGATTTTTTTTTCTCTCTGTACTTAATTCCTTAGGAACCTCACTAATCCCCAAAGTTCCATCCATCATTTATTTTATCATGTGGTTTCCAAATAGCTGTCCACAGCCTCGGCCGCTTTCCTCAACTGCCACTTGTATTTTTCCAGTTGTTTGTTGAACCGCTCCACTGTGTACCTTATTAGCAGTCTAAATAGAAGACACCAAAACTGAACCTTCATTTTTCTCAACAAAATTTCCCCATCCACCATAATTGCACCATTTTGTTATTCATGTTGCCATTTTCCCTGCCATTTGGGTCTGAAACTTTTGAAGACAATTCATTATTTTTTCTTCACCTACTCTTACTTTAATTCTATTGCCAAGTAATAAAGATTCTTTCTCCATTCACTTATTCATTCATTCATCCATCCATGTAATCATGTTTCAGGCAGTGTGCTAAGTGCAAGAAATATAATGAAGAACAAAAAGCATACAGGTACAAATCTTAATGAAGGTTATTGTCTGGTGGGAGAAGATAGACATTAATCAAATAATTATATAAATTAATAATTAACTTTAAATTGTAAGAAGTACTATGAAAGGAAGAATCGAAGAGTTAGAGTAAGACCTAGTCTTGGAGGGTCATAGAAGGCTTCCTAAGGAAGGAAAGTTTGAACTGGGTTTTGAAGGATAAATAGGAATGAACTAGGAAAAGAGAGAAGGGATAGTATCCTAGGTATGTGCAAAAAGGATAGCACTATTCTTATACTACAACGACCCTGTCTTTTAGTTCCTCAGAGAACAACAGAGAAAAACCAAACAAAACTAGAGGTGGGTAAGGAGTAGGCCATACAAGTCTTGAATATGATCATTTTAGATTTTAAACTATGAACAGTGAAAAAGTATTAAAGATTTTAAGCAGAGGAATGGCATGATCAAATTTGTGCTTTGAAAGTATCACTCTAGTTTCTACATGGAGAACAGATTATAAGAGAGTAAAAGGGACCTTTGTGTGGTCACTAAAGTGGCTGTTGTAATAGTCCAGGCAAAAGATGACGGTAGTTTGGACTAAGGTGCTTGTCGTAGAAATGTAAAGAATCAGCTTGCCTAAAGAAATATTTAGGAGGTAAAATCTATAGAACTTGGTGATTGAATGTCGAGGTGGATGTAAAGTGTGGCAATTAGAATGTTCCCTGGATTTATTTTTTCAACAGATATGAAGCGATGCTATTGACAGAAAAGGAATGCTAAGAAAGGACTCGGTAGATTGGGCAGGAGAGCAGAGACAAGTAATACCATGAGTTTGGCTTTAAACTTATGTTTAAGATGATTTCAGATATCCAAGTGGATATTCTGAGTTTGGAGCTCAGAAGAGAGGTTGGTGTAGAGGCGCTAATGGAAGCTCTGATGTGGGATGAGATTGAATAGAGAGTAGAGGGAAAGTTTGGAGTGAGAAGACAAAAAGGCCTAAGACTGAGCCTTAGAATACGTCAACATTTAATGAATGAGCAGGGGAGGATAAGCCTGCAAATGGTTCTGAAATGAAGGTGTGGGGAACCAAGCTGGGAAAGAGTGTCCGGACATCAGCAGGATCAGGTGCTCCTGAATGGTCAAGGAAACTGATGAATAAAAGATGTGCTTGGTTTTAGGATTTAGGGTGTTAGTGTCTTGGTGAAGTCCATTTCAGTGGATTGAGGTAGACCAGATTAAAATGAGAAAATGAGGATATGTGTATGATTATATTAACAAATTATTCTGTGAAAGGGAGCAGAGTGATAGGGTGAAAAGATAGGGGTGAATGTGAGTTGAAGGGTGGTTTGTATTGGCTTGGGGAGATCTGAGCTCTCTAAAACACTGATGCTAAGGATTTGTTTGGGGAAGATTGAATATAAATGTAAAAAAGAGAAGGGATAATAAGCACAGGGGGAGGCAAAAAGAATGGCATCTCTGGTTAGAGAGACTTGCCTTCATAGGAGTAGTTCCTTTTCTATACAGCCCCCGCTCTTGATTTACCAGTGCCCCGGAAGTCTGAAATCTGTGTCTTTAAGAACCCAATTACTTCTTGTCTTGCTATGGTAAGAACCTCCTAGTTACTCTCCCATCTATTCTATTCTTTCCCTCCAGTAAGTCTTTGTCTAGCTATCAGATTGTGCTAGAACAAAAGCCCTTAGTGGCTTTTCATTATCTGTCTAATTAACTATGCTATTTGTTAACTGCCTTTCCACTACCCAGCATTTAAGGCCTAAATACTGTGGCACTTACCTTTCTAATCTTTTCTTCTGCTCTTACTTTGCACACACCTACATTTTGTTCAAACTGGATTATTCCTATTTCCCTAAACATAGATTGGCTTTTCCAGATATCTTTTTCTTAGTATAGTCTTCTTATTGGGAGAATGTCTGCCTTTGAAATCCTTCCCATTATCAAAGGCCAATCTTTCTTTCCTTACCAAAATTTCATATCATTTTATTAAGCCTGGGAAGGAGACACATTTTGTTGTCTGATTCTCAGAAATCTGCTTACGAGAACATACAACTATAGTAGATCCATAACCACAAATTAGGGTATGGATACTAATTAGGAAATTTTAAATGTCTGCTTTAATTCAATTAAAGTACTTTTTAAAAAGCAAAATTACTTCTAGTTGTGAAAAAAAGAACAATAATCATTTTAAGCATCTGTCTTTGATGCCTATCTTTGCATCATGGCCACCAGCAAAACTTTGTAAACAACTTATATATCCATCAATAAGAGACTGTTGAAATAAATTATGGATCATTCATACAATAGAATAAATATACACAACCACTTAAAAATATGAAAACTTTAATTACTCATGGAAATCTCTAAAATCTATTGCTAAATAGAACAGGCAAAGTGCAGAGCAGCATATGTGATATGTAGGCATCTGCCTAAAAATAGAAGAAAGGAAAAATACACATATACGTATATATTTGCTTGGTAGGTTTGTAAACAATCCCTGGCAGTATACACAAGAAAGTGATAACAACTGATTGCTGAGTCTGAGAAGTAGACCTTTCACTGCATACCTCTTCATACTTTTAATTGTGTGATTGTATTACCTAGAAAAAAAATACAATTTAAATTTAAAAGAAACAAAAGTAATGAGTAGCTAACTGAACACAAATGAAATTCCACGGAAATTATGGATAATTTAAGTCCAAAGATTGAAGATCTGTAAAAGATTATAAATATTGGTTAATAAAATCATGTTTTTGAAGCTTTCGGATTTATCAGAAGGATTTGATTTTGAACATTTTTCATCTCTTGCCTGAATGCTTGTAACAGCTTCCTCTTCTGCTTTGCCTCACCCCCAGCCTCCTTGCAGAGAACACAGTTTGTTCTCTGTATAGCAACCAGAGTGGTCCTTTAATAAGCAGAAGTCAAGTGAAGTTGTTTCTCTGATTTGAAACATTGCTGAGATCTCCCATCTATTCAAGATAAAAATCAAAATCCTTACTATGGCCATTTGCCATTTCCTGAACCTGAAATACTCTTTTCCCAGATAGCTACCTGGATAACTCCCAGGTCACTATGCAAACGCCTCCTCAGCAGAAAGAGTATCCTTGATACCTAAAATAGCACACCATACCATCATAGTCTACCTCTTACTCTTCCTTATTTTTTATAGCACTACTTAACATATTCATACATGTATCACTTAGCACTTAACACTTACTAGCTAAAGTATGTATAAATTTACAATGTCTTGTCTATGTCCCAATATTAGAATACAAGTTTCACTAAACCTGTATCCCCCAGTACGTAGAATGATGTCTGGAATATAATAGATATGCAATAAATATTCATTGCATGAAAGAATGAATGGGCCCTCAGTGTTAAATTCCTGCTTTTACAATGTTTTTCTTACTCTGCCATATAATGTGTGTGTGTGTGTATGTGTGTGTATATATATACACACATGTGCCATATATACACACATATACATGCCATATACACATATATAATGTTTACTTTTGTTATTCCCTACACAAGATCATAAACTCCTTGAGTCATAAACCATGTCTTACTCATTTTAGTCTCCTCAAGCACCTATTACATGGTTCTCACTCAATAAAAAGTTGTTGAGGGAAATGTGAGTTGAAGGTGGCAAGACGGCTGAACAGAAACACCAGCTGCCAGAGAATCTCAGTAAGAAAGAGAAGTTTTAGATGAAAGAGAAAAAACAAACAAATAAACAAACACAGATTGGATGTGGGTCTGAAGGAAGGGTGCCAGAACCTTCAGGAGACTCCACAGGAAGAAGTTGCAGAGCAGAACAAGAAGGAGCAAGGTACTGGCAAAGATCAACCCCCAAGAGGCTTGGAGTTCAGCAAGAAGGGTAGGCGAAGCAGTCTGTTTCTCCCTCCCTTGCATCTCTGACAGTCAGTGGGTTCCCAACAGGAGCTCAGAGGCTGCTGCAGCCAGTGAGCCTGGAATTTCATGTGGACAGGGCCCCAGGTTCCCAGCCCCCCTAGGATGCTTCATGTCCCATAGATCCGAGCCCAGACAGCAGGCACCATGTTGCTTTTCTACCCACAGTGCACCTTTGCCTTCCTCAAAGGGCTTCAACTTCTCAGGTTTCATCTTGTTCGTTTCCACACAGACATTTTCCAACTCTAGCCCAGACTTCAGGAGCCACAGGGGTCCAGTGGGTCCCAGGTGATCTGCCTGACTCCAGTGCCTGGACATTCTGAACGCACTGCCTCCTGGAGAGAGAGTCAGAGATTACCAGAGTGCTAGCACTCCTCTATACAGACTCATTTCCTCTCTCTTCCCTCCCCAACCCATGGCTGCTGAGAGAGACAATTGAGCCACCACACTGAGGCTTCCAGAGAGAATGGGTCTCAGGACTTTTCTCTTGGGGTCCTAGAGTAGAACGAGGAGTGCTCAGTCTGTGAGCTCCCTGCTTGCTCCAGTCCTCCGTAGTACTGCTTGCCCAGTGGCTCATCAGAGCAGGGTACACCCCGAGGTGGAGGGACATCAATCCAGTTTGGGCACCCTGTGGGTGACTCAGGACCAGCACACTTCTCTCTGGCATGGTCAGGGATTGGTCTTCAGGGACCTGGAGACAGGCCCATAAGCCATGCCTACCACCCCCAGGTCTCAACCACAAAGCCAGATGAGAAGGAATCAGTGAAAGAACTCCAGAAACAGGAAAAATCAGAGTGAAAGGACATCCCCAAAAGAAAACAATAACTCCTTACCAATGGATACCAACCAAGCTGACAAGATTGAAATGACAGATTAAGAATTCTGAATATGGATTGTAAGGAAGCAGCAACAAAGACCATATGATCCTCTCAATAGATGCAGAAGAAGCATTTGAAAAAATTTAGCACCCTTTTATGATAAGAACTCTTAACAAAATAGGCACAGATGGCATATACCTCAATATAATAAAAACCATATATAACAAACCCACAGCCAGCATCATACTGAACGGGGAAAAATTGAAGGCATTACTCCTTAGAACTGAAAACAGACAAGGTTGCCCACTGTCATCACTTCTGTTCAACATAGTACTGGCAGTCCTCACCAGAGCAATCAGGCAAGAGAAGAAAATCAAGGGTATCCAAATGGGGAAAGAAAAAGTAAAACTATTGCTCTTTGCTGACGATATGATCTTATATTTAGAAAACCCCAAAGATTCTGCCAAGAGACTCCTGGAATTGATAAATAAATTCAGCAAAGCCTCAGGTTACAAAATCAGTGTACACAAATCAGTAGCATTCCTACACACAAGCAACAGTCAAGCTGAGAATCAAATCAAAGACTCAATACCTTTCATAATAGCAAGAAAGAAAATAAAATGCCTAGTAATATATTTAACCAAGGAGGGAAAAGAACTGTACATGGAGAACTATGAAATACTGAGGAAGGAAATCCCAGAGGATGTAAACAAATGGAAAACCATGTCATGCTCATGTATTGGCAGAGTCAACATTTTTTAAATGTCTATACTACCCAAAGTGATCTACAGATTCAATGCAATCCCTATTAAAATATCAATGTCATGTTTTGGAGACCTAGAAAAAAAATAATTCTATGCTTTGTATGGAACCAGAAAAGACCCAATAGCCAAAGCAACCTTAAGCAAAAAGAACAAATTGGGAGGCATCACTTTACCAGACTTCAAGCTATACCACAAGACTATAGTAACCAAAACATCATGTTGCTGGCACAGAACAGAGACCTAGATCAATGGATCAGAAGAGAGAACCTAGAGATAAAACAATCCTCATATGGCCATCTGATCTTTGACAAAGCAGACAAAAACATATACTGGGGGAAAGAATCCCTGTTCAATAAATGGTGCTAGGAAACCTGGATAGCCACATATAGAAGACTGAAACAGGATCTGCACCTCTCACTACTCACAAAAATTAATTCACAATGGATGACACACTTAAACCTAAGACATGAAATTATAAGCATTGTAGAAGAGGAGGTTGAAAAAACTCTCATAAATATCAGCCTAGGCAAAGAATTTATGAAGAAAACTGCAAAAGCAATTACAATAACAACAAAAATAAATAAATAGGTTCTGATTGAATTAAAAAGCTTCTGCACAGCGAAGGAAACAATCCATAGAGCTAATAGATAACCTACAGAGTGGGAGAAAATATTTGCATGCTATACATCTGATAAAGGCCCAATAACCAGGATCTACAAAGAGCTCAAACAAATCAGTAAGAAAACAAAACAACCCCATTAAAAAGTGGGCAAAGACATGAACAGAAGCTTTTCAAAAGAAGACACACTAATGGCAATAAACATATGAAAGCATGCTCAATGTCTCTAATCATCAGGGAAATGCAAATCACAACCACAATGAGATACCACCTAACTCCAGTGAGAATGGCTTTCATCACAAAGTCCCAAAACAACAGATGCCAGGGTGGATACATAGAGAAAGGAATACTTATACAGTCAGTGGGACTGCAAACTAGTACAACCTCTGTGGAAAGTAGTATGGAGATACCTCAAAGAACTAAAAGTAGACCTACCATTTGATCCAGTAATTCCACTACTGGGTCCCCCTGGAAAAAGAGACATTTTATAAAAAAAGACACTGCATTTGAATATTTATACCAGCACAATTCACAATTGCAAAGACATGGAAACATTTCAAGTGCCCATCAATACATGAATGGATTAATAAAATGTGGTATATGTAAACCATGGAGTATTAGTTAGCCATTAAAAAAATGGTGAACTAATGCCTTCTGTAACAACGTGGGTGAAAGTGGAGACCATTCTTTTAAGTGAAGTATCACAAGTATGGAAAAACAAAAACCATATGTACTCACAATTGGAACTGATAGATCAACACTCATGTGCATGTATGGTAGTAAAATTCACTGGAAATTTAGCAGGTGGAAGTGGGAAGGCAGGGATAGGTAAAGTCACACCTAACAGGTACAATGCACACTATCTGGGTGATGGACATACATAACTTTGAAACTGTATAAATGCAATTAATGTAGCCAAAACATTTGTACCCCTGTAATATTGTGAAATAAAAAAATAAATTAAAAATAAATAAGTTGTTGAATTGAGTTGAATTAAAATAATTCATACTGATCATATTGTATATTATATAAACATCATTTCTTATAACTATTATTGGCGAGCAGAACTTTTAGACAATATCACACAAAATCAGAAAGTGGAAGCCCACTAGCATTTGCTGATTATGTTAAAATATGTCAGATTTTACAGATAAATGAAAGTTATAGGAATTTTCATTTTTCTTTTGCTTCCAGTGGACCAATCTCTTATATGTGAGGAAGGTTGATCAGATTAATTTTGAATGAAAACTTCTAGTTTAATTTGGTACTTAACTTTAGAGACAGCCTTAGCATGACTCAGGTTGATTAAGCAACTACTAAAGATATAGTTTTATTATTTTCCCTTACTTATATTTGTATGTTTTGAAGTACATGATATTAATTTTCACATTTACATATTTCATTTAATTTTGAATTATAAAATGTCTTCTGCGTTTTAATAATTTGTTTAGGGCTTTGGAGTATGAGTTTTACAAAAACTTATTTTGTGAAACAGGTTTTTAAATGCATAATGATAAATAATAAACAAATATAAAATATTACTAAAGCTATTTTTCAACCAATTTTCTGAACATTGCACTTTCAAAGTAACTTTGCCACTTTTGTCTACAATGAGGATATTATCCATCAAATATAAGGAGACACAATTCAAATTCTAATTTTAGATTTATTTTGCATCATTTATGTAAATTTCTTTAATATGGAAACCAAAGTAAGTGTAATACCTTCTGGGACTGATTACAAATTAACGTGTGGAAGCTTAGGAGCCTAATTTAAAAGACTGTCAGAAGACTTGAATTAGTTAGCTGTAGAGTCACAGTTTTATTGTATAAACTTGAATTATGTTGCATTACTTATCACTGAGTAACAAAAATTGCTCTTAGGAAGCACACAATGGCAATCCATTTTCCCACTGAAAGATAGCAGCATTCTCGAACACATTAGCAACGTGGGATGTAACTATGAAATCACTATAAACTCTGAGATATCCTTCTTTATATTTCAAGGTAACTGATAATTATTAACTGAAATTTCCCAGTTTAATATAAAATGTGAAATTAATTTGAGGGATGTGAATAATTTCCACTTTTAAATACTTTTCGGAAAATCATAAAATAAATGACTATTATTTTAGTCAAATTCTTATTCTTGATATTTTGTCACCTTATAAAAATAAAAGATAATATCCATGTGCCTCATAAAAATTCTAAAGTTTAGAAGTTATAAAATGTTAGAACCCTATATGCGTAATTCTTTGGGAAAATTAGATATTTTTATAAAATTAATTTATTTCATATTCAAATTATGTTAGTTCACAGAGCACTCATTTTCCCTGATGGAATAACAGAGATCATGGCCTATCAAGTGCATTCTCTGTGGAGTTCATGATTTGTCCCTCCATCTCTTATGATTTGAGAGAGTGGTCAAGGACATGTTTTGCCAGAATTCATTTACTTCATCTTGCCTCACTTATACTCTAGTGCACATACAGAGAGTTTACATACACATTGATCCTTAAACTGACTCAGATATTGGCCCCCAATCCAGAAGACATAGTAAATATAACTTTCAGAACTTCTAAAATTGTAATGTAAAATGGAGAAAGTCAGTCTTATTTTCTTAGATAAGCATCTCTGATATTTCTTACTGAATTCTTAAGTAAATTGTGATGATGTTAAATTGTGACATTAAATAAAAATTATTTTATTACCCATTATCTATGTTGAAAAATTCATGTAAATGTCCTTTCATTAGGTTGGTGGGGGGGGGATCTTTTTCAAAATACAATCTATATAATTTGCAGTGTTCATAAATAGAATTAAGAAATTGATCATCTGAGATGAACTTTACCTTGGCACATAGGTATGATACTTATTTTTAAAAGAAGATAATTTTTATTTATGACTTAATTTGAAATAAAGGAGAAAATTAGAGGAGAGAGAGAGCAGACTTGAACAAATGAAAGAATTTGTGCTCAGATCACAGTTGATATAGCCAACCTCAGATAATTATCTCTTTTATACCTTGCCCTACTCAACACTAAACTGATAACATTAAAATGTAGTTGAATATCTAGGTGAAGAAGCTTAGATTGCTGGGAATCATATAAAATTAATAATCTACCTTCTAATAATGAAAGTGAAATATAAAAGTCACTGGGAAAATGAGACGAAGTTTTTGTTCACTTAGAACTCTATAAGAAATCATTTTTAATTTATAATTTTAAAAGCACTTTTCTTAAAAAGGCACTTTTTCTTATATTCCAGCTGATTTTTAATTCAAACTGCAGTGTCTTTCTAATTCATCATGTGGATTCTGTTACAGTTTTTTGGTCCATTCATAGCTTCTCCATGTTTTCATGTGTAAAGTAATTCTGCCAATGAATCATCCACCAGAAACATGAGCATCAAGACTCTTAGCTGACCAGTACGCTGCATTTGAAAAATTAATTTGAATCTCACTAAAGATCTTAACATTTTTAAAAAGTGATTAATTTGCCTACATTGAAATTTTTTGATATTGTGAAGGAATGTAATGCTCATGTATTAAATTGTGGCATTTTAAAACAGCTATAATCCAACAATTCTACTTTTTTCTTTTGATAGAATCTAAATTGGCCCAAAAAGAATTAGCAGTCTAGAGTACACATCATCTTCTTCTTAGACAGCGACTACTTTTCTCTTTAGTAATGCAGAAATATTTGGAGCAGATGGAGCTTTTTACATGTGTACTATAAAGTCAGTAACATAGAATGTCACAGGCACAAGTCTGGCATGGCACAATCCAGAGGACACCACTCATTTTGTACTATATGTGAATGGTGACCCACAGAATTATAAACTGTGATGGCCCTGGGTAGGCCATAGCAACAGTCCTGTTTCACTAGCTATAAATTAGAAATCAGCAATGACAGTATGTCTTTTTTAGCTAAAAAGCTCATAATAGTTATAATTTTCTCTGGACTTTGTTTTTAACAGATCCCAATAGATGAGGATTGAATGAAGTGAATATCAAAGCCAGTAGTATGTCCTTACTGATATTGCAGGCCTTACAATTGCAAATATCAGCAGAAAGACTTACTAGCAATCTTTGGATTAAGTAAGCCTTTCTCTTGGGTATATCCTATGTTTCCTGTATTGTACCTTTGTCTCTGAGAGTGTGTGATCTTATCAATACAAGTATATGTAAAAGCACTTTAATAGTAAAAAAAAGTTTTATCTTAAAGCAGTAATTCAAGTAATTATTTAGCTATTAGTAATATTTTGTTCATTCCTTAATATGTTTGTTTAACTGGTATTTTAGGTGCCTTGCTTTTATCTCAAATAATTATTAAAGCCTCAATATAAATAATTTAGTTGTTTTAATATAGGATTATAGTTTGGAGCAGAGAAACTATTTGTGATGTAAAAACGACATCTTATGCTGTAATTATTTTCTATACAAGATCCTACAAATAGAACATTTGATTTTTAATTGTAAAACACTATGATATGTTTTCCATTTTACAGGTGATCATCATTTTCAAAGTAGCTTGATGTAGCAACCTTTCCCGTTGTTCCCTTTATATCTCTGTGTTCTAGTGAAGCTGAAAAGTGGATGTGCCCAGGAAATGCTGTATGGTACACAGGACTCAGTGCCCTAGCACATGCTATTCCTTTTGCCCCAAATACCTTCCCCTCCATTCTGCCACTTCGGAACCCTGCCCTGTAGCAGGGCCCAGCTCTGATACCCCTTTTTCATGAAGCTTCCTTGATTTCTTCCAATCTGATAAGATTTATTTCTCCTCTGACTCCCATAGTTCTGTTTCTTTGAAACTCCCATTTTACAGTTCCACCCTCTGCTTTGGATTACAGCTATTTGTATTCCTGTCTTTTCTTCCAACCTCCATTCTTGCAAGGGAAGGTCTTTGTTTTTAATCTTTTACAATGTCTAGCACATGGCAGGTACTAAATAATTCTTTGTAGAATAAATAATCAAGTTCTCCCTTGTTAGTTTAGCTTGTCTTATGGTGGTTCGTTTGACATATGTTTTATTTGGCATTTTAGCGTATAGGGTTTTCCTGAAAATTAACTGACCTCTGCTATCTCCCCTATAACACTGCCTAACACATTGAATCTAAGGTCTCAAGGAAAAAAAAAAAAAAAAAAAACAGATGCTAGTAGTTTTAATGATGCACTTTCTTTAGTGAAGGGAACAATTCTAATTACTTTTTAAATTGCAAAAAGATTGATTATATTGATAAATAGATAGTTAAGTACTTTCTCGAGGGACATTGCTACTTTGTGAATTGGTGTGTTTAGAATGTTTTTTCCATACAAAGTTAACACATTTTAATGTCAAAATTCAACATCCCAGCCACCTTCCTAAAGTCCAAATTAAAAATAAGGTAAAAACCAGAAATGAGAGCACAGTGAATTTTAGAATTTCTCAGGAATACTTTGTTCCATTTTTCCTTTTAAAGCAATAAGTTATTTCACTCTTTATCTTTTTTGTTTGGACAAGTAAGGTCCTGAGAGTTGAGGATTTGGTAAAGTGAAGGGCTTTAGTAACTAATGGAAGAAAAAATTCCAGGATGTCGTTTCTTGCCAAACACATTGCTCTATCAGTGGAAACTACCAGAGTGGCCTTGAGAGAAGAACTTATATACTGCTGAATTCTTATGTGGAGGTCAGTACGGTAGGTAATTTGGGCAACCCTTTCTAATTTTGGCAATTCTTGTCCAGAGGTTTCTTTGATCACTGCCAGTTTGGGGCGCAGCAGCACTGCAGGAGGGGAAGCAGAAAGCAAGCCATTAGTGCTAGACAAACATGTGTCTGCTGATTTGTCATGGGGGTCTAAAGTAAGTCAGCTTGGCCAACCAAGTCTGTTAGAAGTCACACAAGAACCATTGTTGATTGAGCTTGATGTGTATTTCCCAGTTCATGGGCTTTCTGGTTCTTGTCCTTGTTTCTTTGACTCTTCAATTAAGGAGATTCCTAGAAAATAAAGTCAGGTTGATCTTGTTGCTACTTAACAGTGTCTCAGTTTCACTTGAAGATTTGCCCAGGACTTAGAAGGTGTTGACACTGCCTCAGATACAGTACTGAGGATAGCAAAGTGCCACTACCAGGAATACCACAGGGGAATTGGAAATATGCCAAATGTGAGTGAGTGGTGCTTGCCACTCTGTCCTTATTCCGTAATCTTCCACCCCTTTTTCCCCAAACAACAATCAGTAGAAGCTAAGAACCCTTGCTGCACTTCTCCCCCTGCCCCAGAACTGAAAGGGAAAGTGGGTCATAGCTAGAAGGGTTCTTGCCGTCTTGGCATCCAGTGAGGTGTCACTTAGCTGGGTCCCAAGTATTAATTGACTCTGTTAACTTTCTGTAGTGATGCCAGGAAGTAGAAATGGGGGAAAGACACTCTGCTTATCTTGTACTCGCAGGTTTTATTTAGAGAACCATGTGTTTCTTTAGCCAAAGAGCACTAAAGTAACACTGTACTATTTAGTGTACTTGGAAAAGTGAGTGAGTTTTTAGAAGGTATCCTGATATCTTGTAGAAATTGTTGTATACCTAAAAAGCGGAGCTTTCTTAGCTACTCATCAAAAGGATCAGACCTACTATATTATGCTACTATATTTCTCATGAACTAAGTAGATAATTCTTGTTCATAGAAATTTATGTAGTATTGTTATAATCCTTCTCTGAATTATTAAAAGCAGTATGAGTTCTTTGTATATAATTTTTCACTTCTAATAAAATTATAATGTTAACTTAGTGTAAGTATGTATGTATTATAATGTGTGATTATATAATTAAATAGGAATACTCATAAGCATTTCATATCTACTATGGCTTTTACACCTACGTGTGTGACTTTTGATAAGTTATTTAATTTCTCTATGCCTAGTGTCCCATTTGTAAAGTGCTGGTTATTAATACTTATCTCCTAGGATATTATGAGGATTAAATGAGCTAAAACATGTAATATACTTAGAATCATGCCTGAAACAGTGCTCATTAATAATAATTTTTACTTCATATTATCAAATTTTGAATTTTTATTTGTATAGTTTCTTAATTTATAACTACCCAACTATATTAATTGGATTTACCTATTCTCAGTTGTTAAAAAATAAAGGACTTAAAATATGTTACGCTTTTCTCCTCTGTTGGGATTTTTTTTCAACTTGACAGTCAGAAAACAACATGAGAAGTTCTTGAGCAAACCAAATAAGAGCAATGATAAGTCAATGAAGATCTAAAAAGATATTTAGGAAGTTAGGTACTGTGTATAGTCAGTACAAGGCTATAGACCTTGAGTGCTCTGAGTTAGATACTAGAGAAATCACCACTATAGCTTTAATTGTAATATAGACCCAAAACCTATCCCTAGATTGCACTACTACCAAGGCAATATACTGTTTTCCTAACTGCCTCCCACCCCACAAGAAATAACACAGTAAAATCAAGGAACACTGAAAAACAGACTGTGACAGAAATCTATCAAAAAACTCCAGCTCAGATGGGACGGCAAGTGCATGCGTATGATGTTTAACTCGTTGCATGACCCTTGACACTGTGATTGCATCAGTCATAATGTTTGACATAAACATCTTTATCAGCATAATTTATGAGCTTGGGATAAGTGGAATCATCCTCCACCAAGATCTGGAAGTGATTCTGGCATTGAAGTGGTACTCACCATCAATAATTCTGCTGAACCAGGTATGGCTGGATGTCTGAGGACAGCAAAGCAATGTGTGCCTGGTAAGCTGGAGTGGAACAAGCTTGGAAGTCAGAAGAAACACTCCAACAACACAGAAAAATCAGCCTTAGATGGCTTAGTGTGATTGTGGCATATTGGAAAAGTGTTTCAGCTCTAGTAGTTGGCAGTGAAATAGTTTTATTTAAGCACAGGGCACAAGCAGGAATGATAATAACCAAGGCTTCAAGAAATCAGTATTATTATAATTAGGACTTTTTTATTATATTCATAATCTCCACTCATGATTTTACCAAAAGAATCCCATATTCTCCTACTGCCTTCCTGTCTGTCTCATCTCTTTTCTCTCCTATGCAAACAAATGTGCAAGAAATAGCTGTTGTAGAAATCTTCCCCATTTGGAATTTTTATCATCATGCCTCTGCTTGAGAATCTCATCTCAATGGTGGTCTCCTCCACATAGCCACACATTTAGCTTCCTTGGCCTCCCGTTGAAGATCTTCTACCAAGAGCCCTATGTAAGCCCCTGTACAGCCATATCCCTCACTGTCCTGGCACTCCAGCCTCAGTCCTTTCTTATGCCTGCATCCTTTCGCCAGAAATGTACTTTCTCTACCAATTTATATGGATCCCTTTCTTCAAATATCAAATCAAAAGTTACCAATTTTAGGAAATCTTCATTAACATTACCCCTCTCCAGTCTTTTTTTTTGGTTGTTCTGTATCTCCCATAACATGCATGCTTTGCTATTTCAGCTCACCCTTGCACACGGAGAGCTCTGAATCACTCTTGTTATCTCACGTACGTGTGAAGCTTCGATGGCCCTAAAGACAGAGGACCTGTTCTGTCCACTGCCACTTCTACCTACCTACGCGCACACACATTCACACGCACACTCACACTCACACCTATCAGGAAAATGAATGGAAAAGTTCATATAATCATCTTCAAACACATACAAGTATATTAAAGAAACTGATGTAAAAAAAAGTTATTATTTCTTTAGAAACCCTCTAACAAAAACTTCTGTTGTTTTACCTGAGGTTTATCATCCATTTCACTTTTACACCTAAGCCAACATACCATATGTTTTGTTTTATTTCTTTTTGCCAAGTGCATGTTTATATTCTTTCAGAGTCTGTTCAGGGTAAAATTCAAGTGAATATGCTTAAATTCTTTTGTTAATGTGTACATTAGTACTAGATGCCAAAAAGATGAAAAGCCTTGCTGTTTAGGCATAGGGGAATTTTCCAGATGTCAGTAAATTGACTAAATGTTTTCTAGGTTTGTTGTAATTTGTTTTGTGTTTTGTCTTGCTCTTTTTTCTTCCTTTTTATCTAGTATTGTAGATGTAGTTCTACATATGCTTTGTGTAGAAATGAATTTAACACTAACTGCTTTGACTTCAGAATCACATCTGAAATCAGAAACAGGGATGTTCCCTAACCTTTCCTGTGGCTTACTTTATCTGTTCTTGGAACTGGAGTCATCAAAATGAGGCATGAAGTGCATGTAGATGTTTCCAAATTGCAGTGTCATTTCCACTCAATAGTATCTATTAACACGTTGTTTTGTCACACCAGTTGGTCTCAGAGCAGAGCCCCAGAAGAGCAGACAGGATTTTAGCTAAAGGGAAATGGTTGTGGAAGGTCATGCCCACGTGCTTTGGTAGGACACTCGAAGCCACTGATGCAAGCCAAATGTTTGAAACGTAACCCCAATGGGCACTGGTGGGAGGGCACTAATGGCAAAGCTCACCTTCATCACAATTTTCCCCAACCCTCTTGTCCACTTACTTAATGTCTGGGTTTTTTAAAGATGCAGGTCCTCTGTGTTGTATAGAAGGTTCTGACATGCTATAACCTCTTAAATAATGGTCTACCACTTCATTAAATGCCAAAAACCTAGTCAAGTGCTAGTTGTAAATGTCTGTGGTGCCTATGATTGAATGTATTTTTTTCCTGCATGATCATCCATTG
The DNA here is from genome assembly GCA_963574885.1 of Lepilemur ruficaudatus. Classification (NCBI taxonomy): domain Eukaryota; kingdom Metazoa; phylum Chordata; class Mammalia; order Primates; family Lepilemuridae; genus Lepilemur; species Lepilemur ruficaudatus. The sequence continues at coordinate 4,769 of CAUYRT010008264.1, read as the reverse complement.
TGGTGTTTGTAAGTAGCAAAAAATGAGCCTGATTTGTTCTCCTTTGTAGAGCCAGGCCGAGGCCCACTACAAAGGAAGTAAACATGCCAAGAAGGTCAAAGCACTAGAGGCAACGAAAAATAAACCCAAAATGGTTTCTTCCAAGGACAGCGCAAAGGCTAATCCCAGCTGCTCCATCACTCCAATCACAGGCAACAACTCTGACAAATCAGGTCAATGACACTTTTTGTTCTTTACATTCTTTGTGTTTCCCCTCTTCCCCCTGTCTCAACCCCATTTTCCTCCCCTCAGTTGTTGCATGTTATTTTCCATGATTTATTTTTGTAATATGAATATGTTTCCTTCACAAAAGGATTATGTGTTTGCACGGACTCTAAGCATTGGTATGTTGCCATTCCATGTTGTTAAATATATACATCTAAGTATATATGTGTGTGTAAATATATATATATATGAAAGTATATATGCATGGAAATAAGTAGAAGCTACTTGGTCACAATGTGTTTAGACAAAAATCAGGAAATGGATCTGAAATACTGAGTTAATTATTATTTCTTTCTATTCTTTTTATGTTTGGTTTTTACTATAGACTTTTTAAGTAGAGGAATTCTTAAACTTGTTTACTAAGAGATATTTTTATATTCTTTTACCCCAGTGAAGGGCAAAAGGGTGACGTTTTCTGAGAGGGAGTGGCATTAGTAAATAAATCTGGAAGTGTGCTTAGTAATAAAAGATTTTGATTTTTGAAGATCTTCATGGATTTCCCCTCAGAGTTACAAAGGAACTTAAAGATTCTAAGAGAACTATTTACTAAGTTATGCACTGATTAACAGACGAACTTTATATATAGATGGAAATGAGTTACTACTAGAAGTGCTTCTTAAGAAGAATCTATATTTCATAGTCCCAGTGAATCAGCAGTATTTCTGAGTAAGTTCATTCAGTGGAAAGAGAAAAAATTCATTTTTGCAGCATGGATACCATGAAATTGGATGGTTAATAGACTTTCACACTCTCACATCTGCCCCTCCGGGCCCATGATGGATATGTCATCTTGTTTCGGTGGCTAATGAAGGAATAGTGTCTGATTAAGGAACAGTGTCTGTTAAAAGAAACTAAGAGAATATGTCCCTTTCTCTTAATGTTTGTCTTTCTCTATAGGGACCTCTCTATTGCAGGAAGCATACACATTTCTAATTCTCGTTTGCTCTTCAAGTCATTGTAGAATTTGAGGAGGAGGCTTGCTTTCCCATGGCTGCCCAGGGCTTTGGGAAAAGAGCAATTCCATTGCAGTAAGAGGAATGTTCAGAAAACCTGTCCAGTCAAAGAGACTACGTAAAAAGAGACTATTATTGATTAGGTCCCATAGATGCTGGTTCCAAAAGCTCTGCAGCCTAGAAAGAGTGAGCTAACCCAAATTTGGTAATAAGGATTTTTTGTTCTTCGTGTGATAGAACCACTAAATCATGTTATCTGTTACACAGATACAGTAATAAAGACTGGATTATTATATAGCACTTCTCCCCTTCTAAAGAACAAAGGCTTTTTACTTCTATTATCTAATTACTCTTTAACCAGTATTTATCAGATACAGTATCAAGTATTACCTCCATTTTACAAAATTGCTGGCTGCGGTAAGGTACGCATTGTGGCAGTTACTTGCTGGAGTTTATCCAGTGTTTGGAAGAGCAGGGACTGTCATCTCCTAACTTCCTGCCTGGTTTCATTTTCTACAGAACATCATTGCCTCTATAAAATAATACTCTGCCAAAGCTTTTATAACCTGAATTGTGCTCTTTACCTCCAGCAGAATGTATAAGTAAAATGTTGAAACAATGGAAGTTAGTGTCACTCTATTCTATCGGCTTATTTTGTGACTTGAGCCAATAAAACAATTGACAGGTACTGTAAATGCTCCAACATTGCTACCGAGTGAGCTCAGTGCTCCACTGGAGTTATTTTATTATTTGGGAATTGAGTTTGCTCTACGGACAGTAGTCAAAGTAGTGAACAGAAAAAATTATCAAAAACAGAAATAGAGAAGGATCAATAGGGAAGACTCAATAAAAAAAAAAAGATAATTAAAGGGAGAAAGAAAGGTGTGGAAGAAGAGAAAAGAAAGTAGGGGGGAAAGTCAAAGATTGGGAGGTAGAATCAAGGAAAGAGCAATACAGAAATAGAAAATCCAAATAAAGGATCCTGGGTTATAGTGACAGCATGGCTTATACCTAGGGGTGCCCAATTTCAATGAGTATATGTTGAAATAAAATTTAACAATTCAAGGCATTTATTCAAACACTTAAATGTTACGGATGCTCAATAAAACAAAAACATTTCCTAAACAGTTATATTTGCCCACTGAACATTTGGAACATGCCAGAGTCAAACATAGTAGTGATATAAACAAGGAACGAGAACTAAGATCTGGAACCACAAGGGAGAGGAAAACAAACCGCAACCACAGCATCTCTTCTTTGGGAGATGCCTGGTAGTCTTTAATCCTGCAATCTCTGCCTCTTCTGCCATTTCCCTACCCACCCCCACAGTACCTACTCTGACAGTATTGACCTCACTCACCATGTGACTATACAGATTTGGACTAGAAATGAAGGAAACCACCTATATTTTGGGATTACCTCAGTTTCCATGTTTCCTTATTCAAAATCTGTATAAATTATCTGATAATTCATTGGTTGGGTCATTCAAATTACTTATTTGATTCATCCATTATTTTGTATAAGTATTAATACTAATAAAATATTTTATTTCTTCTATTATATTTGCAAAAGCAATGCCAAAGTTGTTGGAAGATGGCACGATTTAAAAATATAGTGGGTTGTATTTGCTAAATAGATATATGTTCTTTTGTCACCCTCAGCTGAATGCCAGATTGCAAGCAAGAATTCCCATATGTGTTTTATAGAATTTTCAAGTTAGAAAATTAGAAGTTTTGGCCAGGTGGGAATTCTGGTCTAAAAAATACAATATATAATGTATTGCTACCACCTATTTCTAAATCCTTGGAAATCTCCTACAGCTTTGTCAGAGTCCTAGATTTTTGTTGATATCTGGCTATCATTTCATTTAAAATCCTATTTTAGAGAAACAGAAGACACAAAAACCAGTGCTTCATAAAAGGTCTGGGTGGACTACAGAGAGGACAGGGAGTGGGAAGGAGAAATGGTGATTGTGACACTCAATCAGCTGCAGTGTTTTATTTCAGACAACATTGGCTCTAAAGAGTCAGCCAGAAATTAGAATAACAGTCACAGTAAAATTCACGGTTGCTTGGAAAATCTCATGAGACTGAAATTCCCCAGCATTTGTCTTTTCCTTCTGAATGAAGAGCTCCTGTCAAGTGGGCTTACATAGTATCTGTGTGATTCTTAGATATTTGAATGAAAAGTGAAAATGTTACTCACTTGATGTCTCAGCTGCCAGATTTCAAATATCCAGGCATTCACAGCATCCATAGGATTGACTAACTCAATTTTCATTCTCATGTTTTAGCGTCAGTAGCTTGGCAACAGAGTGTTGTTCAATGAGAGCAAATTTTGAGGAAGAAGAAATAACTGGGTGTTAAGGGAGGGAGCTTCTGGGAGAGCAGCACCCTGGGATTCACTGAACATCAGTCAAAGCAAGGTGTGGATTCAGAGGATCTGACAAGGAACAGGGAACCTGCAGATGACCTCTTTGTGTTCCTTGAGAGCACTCATTATTTATTCTAAGATGGGATCTAACAATCTTCCAAAAGCTAGGGAAGCCTTCTTGCCTGCTATTTTGGCACTTGGGATAACCATTTCTCACTTTTACATTAAATTTTGGAGACATAATGTGGCTCATGTTGTATCTGGATCTGTATAATACAAAGACATTTGTTATAATGGAGCTATCATGTATAAAAATGTCAGGGTATTATGGAAAGCTTTCCCTTTTTCTCTCAGGTAAGTAAACAAAAATAAATTTAAACTACAATAGCAGAAGTTTTATGTATTATAAGAAGTTCTAACTATATCACTTTAAAAAATTAAATATATTTCATTAAGTAACAATAGCTGTCCCATTCACTTTTTAGATGTTGAGGTAGAATTAAATGTAAAATCCAAAGAAATGGCTTTATGGTCTCCTAGGATATGTCCCAACTTTTAATGATACATCAGTGGAAGTTGGAAACATAGTGAGAGGGAGGGAAAATGTGCTTTGGGAGAATTGGGGTCAAAACACAGCAAGCATTAGGCAGCTCCAGGAAGATGTCTAGAACATATTGGCCAGACATTCTACCCAAATTTCCCTGTGGAGTTCAAGTGTCATAATGCCGTATGACAACACACTTCCCTGTGATAATACATCCCATACATCAAACTGAAGGCCCTTTTGTGACAGCCTTTAACAACTCCTAACAGGTTCAAAAATATAGGATGCTTAAAAAACTATTTTTTCTTAAAAATAATAAAATATTATGATAGTCAACCTAATGATAAAAGATTGTGATAGTCAACCTAACAGTCCTTATGTCTGGGTTTTAGCACTGGATTTTTAAAGAAATTAATTGCATATCAAGATGGAGAAAAATACATTTCTAGTTTAAAGTACATAAAGTTATTTAACAGACTTTAATCAGTTGCTGTCTAAACAGACAAAAGCATCTGGAATGATCAAAATGCCATAGATATAAATGCAATTAAGAACAAAGATGATTGACCCAGCATGTTCTGCTTAAAATATGACAATACGAACACCTTAAATTTGTTCAGTTTATAAGAGCTAGC